>CM039589.1:15475857-15602369 GCA_022457205.1 Saccharum spontaneum
CTTGTGCTCGTGCTTGCTCATGTCAAATGCAGCGAACCCTGTTGCGGATTTGATGTTTCGAGCTGGCGCGGACGGACCAAGCGCGAAGCGACGCCGACCCGGTGTGCGTGTGCTTGGAAGCAAAGGAATGGCATCGAGCCATCGAGGCCTTGCTTCTTCTTGTCCGTGTCTGTCGATTCCTGTTTCTGGGTTTTTGCTCTCGTCGAGGACTGTGACGCTGTTTTCCGGCCTCGTTTAGATCCTGACTCGGGGTGGCCAAATCTGCACAGTGCCACACTCGAGTACTGTAGCATTTTGTTTTTTAGTGGTAATAATTGTTCAAATTTTGATTAATCAGGCTCAAAATGTTCGTCCCGCAAAGTATAATAAAACTGTGCAATTAGTTTTTGATTTCATCTACATTTAGTACTCTATATATATGCCGACATTTTGATGTGATGAAGAATCTTCTTTTTGCACAGTGGAATTTGGGGGTGAATTTTGGAATCTAAACAAGGCCTCCAATTGAAAGATCCAGACCTGGGCCTCGTTTAGATGCTGAAAAAATTTCAGCCCGATGAATAGTACCACTTTCGTCTTATTTGACAAATATTGTCCAATCGTGGACCAACTAGGATCAAAAGATTCATCTCGTGATTTCCAACTAAACTGTATAATTAGTTATTTTTTTTACCTACATTTAATACTCCATGCAAGCGGTTAAAAATTGATGTGATGGAGAGAGAGTGAAAAAACTTGGAATTTGGATGTAATCTAAACAAGGCCCTGGTTTCTATCCGGCGCCAAGCACACCTGATGACCCGAATGCAGGGAGGTTATTACAGTACGTTTGGTTGTCTGGCTGTCTGTACGTAGTTTAATTAGCTGAAAAAGAGATTATTTGAACATTTGTACAAACATCGTGTTATTATATGAATATAAAAGTAGAAAAATATGATCTTATAAGACTTAACTTGTGTAATTGCATTCTAATAGTTCTCATTTTGACGTTGCAAGATCTTAATCTACTTTATTAGAATACAATGATCTACTTTAAAGCTCGCAAGTAGGTTAATGGAAAACCAACAATATCACAAGCATGTGTTGGTGTGTTTTGCAATGCTTGCAAACTTGCATCAGGAAGGTCATGTGACAGTTGGCATACTCAATTCTCGCTTGCATAGACCCATCTTAAAAATGCCAATAAGTTTGAGCTGCCAATAGAACGGACATGTAGCTAGCGGGTCTGGTGGTTACCCATCCATTAGCAATCAACCCGTGGACTGATTCTTAGTGTTTCACCAGGGCTTGCCCTGATTATGAGTTTTGTTGGCTCCCATGCATGATGCCACAATAATAGTTCATACGTGTTTGTCGTCAACGAAACCTCCATTCGTTCTACTAATCTCAACAGACATGGTTTTTTCTAGTTGTATATAGTTGTAGGCCTGGATTTATACGTAGAGGTGCGTGCGGTCTGTGTCTATGTATGAGGTGTGAGTGTGTATATGAATAAATACTATAGCTATACCCACTAAGAAGGCGATAAAAGAGGTTGGAGATACCACGTTAGCCAAAGTTAGTTAAGGTGAACATAACTTGGTGGCAATTGCCACAAAAGGAGCGTCAACATAATGAGTATCGAAGATTTTAATGGTATGTTTGTAATTATGAGATGGTATGTGTCCCATTCGTGTATACTGTGTCACTTGTTTTATTAAGCAACTTAGGAAAATTTTTAAATTTAATCAATGAGTCATTACCCGATAAAACTAACGTGTCACTTAAATTTTGAACTGTAGATCAAGATCTTCTACTGTCTCAGCTCATATTTCCCTGCATGTCAAGAGCATGGATCATGTTAGTCTTAATTTAAAGACGGGAGAATGCAAATGGGATAGAAGTTTTTGAAACCTAATCACTAAACTCCGACCACTGTGTTGTACAATCTCAATGTAATACTGTTATTACGATATTGCCCATGAGGCATACTCCCTCTACAAGCAAAATGATGTAATTTCCACTTTTCGAGGACCCAAATAATATAAAATTTAATCAAAGTTATCTAAAGTACACTACATTTATAATACAAAATAAGTATTATTAAATTAATTATGAAATACATTATTTTAGTCAACCTAATAGTTGGAGGCACAAATATTAATACTATTCACTTCAAACTTGTTAAAAAATTAATCTAGTTTGATTTGAACAAAACTTATAGCTCATAGATAAAGGGAGTAGATAACATGGTGGCAATTGGCATTACCCGATAGTGGAGGGCTTATAAAAAAAAATTGTTGTTTGGTTATTTTCATGTGTATCTCTAATAACTTTAGCGCGTGCACTATGCTAATAAATAAATAATAATCAATCAAATAATAGACCCCATGACGAGGAAAAGAAAAACAACTCGGCAGGTTAGCTGGCGCTGGCCATGGCGTCGACAGAAAAGCGAGGAGAAGAGAAAAAACCGAGCTATAGATGCAAGGAGCGGCACACCTAGATCACAGGCCGTAAAACCGCCTCCCGTAAACCAGCGATATTTCCTGGCGCGGGCCCCACTACGTCCTCGTCCTTCCCCTTCTTCGCTTCCTCTTTGCTTTCCCCTCATATATTCCCCTTTCCTCAAAATCTAAATAAAATCCCCACCCAAAAACCCACGAAGGAGACAAGCGCAGCCAGAGCAGCAAGCCACCCTCCCCACCTCGCCCGCCCGCTTCCCTCATGGAGCCGCTGCCGTCGGCGACGGCCGCCGGCGTGGGGGGGCCCGGCCCTGGGCCCGGGTACCCCGAGTCCACGGAGTCTTCTCCACGCAGCCGGGGTGGGGATTCGTGGGACGAGCCCTTCCCGTCCTCCGCGGCGGCGGCGGCCGCGGCTGCCGGCGGCGGGGGCCGGCTCCGCCTGATGTGCAGCTTCGGGGGCCGGATCGTCCCGCGCCCGACCGACAAGTCGCTCTGCTACCTGGGCGGGGAGACCCGGATCGTGGCCGTGGACCGGCACGCGTCGCTCGCCGACGTCCACGCGCGCCTCTCCCGGTCGCTGCTGGGCGGCCACCCCTTCACGCTCAAGTATCAGCTGCCCAACGAGGACCTCGACTCCCTCATCTCCGTCTCTACGGACGAGGACCTCGACAACCTCGTCGACGAGTACGACCGCATCGCTGCGACCTCCTCCGGCGGGGGATCCTCGCGCACCTCCCGGATCCGCCTCTTCCTCTTCCCCGCCAAGCCCGAGTCCTCGTCCTCGCTCGGCTCCCTCCTCGACGACTCTTCAAAGTCCGAGAACTGGTTCGTCGACGCCCTCAACAGCGCCATCTCCGGCTCCCTCGATGGCATCCCGAGGGGGATCTCCACCGATTCAGCTTCCGTCAACTGCCTTCTCGGCCTCGAGGACGACTCCTCCGTGCACTCCCGCAGCGGCGTGACCAACTCGGCTCCCACGGAGGACCAGCGCGCCAGCCAGCCGAAGCTCCCGGCGGGCGCCACCGCCGTCGCTGCCGCCGCCGGTGCCGGGAGGCACCTGCACGACGTCCAGTCCGTGCCAGACTCGCCGATGTTGGATAAGAACTCCTCGTTCGGGTCTACCTCCTCTGCCCCCTCGCTATCGAATCTTCCGCCTATACGCGTGCGGCCGGAGGACCGCCCGTCGGACCCCCGCATCATGCAACCTACCGCCGTGGAGGATCACTTCGCGCAGATGGGGATCTCCGAGCAGCAGCTGCCGCCATACATACAACCTCAACAGCAGGTGCCGATCCCTGCCATGACCGGCATGTCTCCCTCTGAGGTGTCCAGCCGAGTGTTCTCTGACGATGATAAGTCCGATCACGGTGGCGGAGGTCGGAAACCACAACCTCTCAAGCAGGAGGTTCCGCCGGTTGTTGATCCCACCAATAGGTAAGTTGACATGACCAATTTCATATAACGTACTACATATTGTTAGACCTTGATTATCCACTACCTGAGAGACTGCTTTCCTTATGAGTTAGTAGGATGAAACCTTATGCGGACTATATGTTTGATCAATTGTTTCAGAGCCGTCTACTATAATGATAGATCTCCTCCGGCCGACTTGAAACGAGACATGCCGGTGGGAACGGAAGCTGCCAGCTACCGCCTCCCTGTATCAGCTCCAGACGCTGCTGCAGCTGCCGGCCCAACACAGGTCCCACCTGGATATGTCCTTACCCAGATGCATGCGCCTCAGCCACCGCAGCAACATCCACCGCAGCAGCAGCAGCAGCAGCAGCAACCACAACAACCAGCTCCTCAGCAGATTGTTTCCGCTGGAAATCAGCATTTCATCCACAACCCTGCCACTGGCACCTTCATTCCAATCCAGTCCTATTACCACCATCCTGTTCCTCAGCAGGCACCCCAGACTGTGCCGAGGCCGCAACAGGGACCTACATTCGACCCAAATACGGGGATGTATTACCTTCCTATGCAGCAGAATGCACATCAGCCATATAGCATGCCTCCTGGTGCACAAGTCACTTTGCCACCTCCGACCCTTGTTGACACAACGCCAAAGCCGACCGTGCCAATCCCTCAGATGGCTGTAAGGCCTGAAATGCAACAACCTGGTGTTTATCGAACAACAGCTGCCGCTACGCCTGCTCCAGCACCTAATGCAGCACCTGGATATGCTGGGATGGCATACCACCATGTCATTCAATCGCACCACCACCCTTCACCGCAGCCTGTGGCAAACATGGGTGGCAACTTTGGATATGAGTATGCTGATCCTACGCGCCCACAAGTCTACTACTCACATGCAGCTGCACCTCCAACATTGCCACCTCAGTATCAGCCCATTGTCTCTCCTGATGCTGGACAGGCTGAAAAGCATTAAGCAGAACCGTGCCTCAGATTGAGGATTGGTGAATTCGGGTATGTTTCAAATTCTACAGGCGTAGTTATCCATCTGTTATCGTTATTGTTGCTATCCCATGTTACATGAGTCTGCGGCAAAGAGTGGAAGATGTTGCTATGCACTTGGGATCGAAACAAGTATGCATCCAAGGATGGGTTCAAAATAGGATTTTAATTGGATGGTTCTTGTGTTGGTGAGACAGAGAAGGGTGACCATGTTGGATTAGATGGGGGGAGTAAAGTGTTGGATCCCTGTTGCAATTGGTCTTTTTTCTTCTTATTTTGAATAAAATATATAGTGTCCAAAAGAACCTGGTGAAAACGAAGAACTCATCATTTGTGTAGCCCTCTGTATATTTGATCTCATGGATGTCATTCAGGTTGAGGTGCAGATAAGTGTGTTACTAGCTTGCTTGTAGAAACCTTATTCGAGTTAAATATATACATCGGTCCGGTTTTGTACTTTTGATATTGATGTTGATATGTTTCTTTTGGTTTAATACATTGACTTGATTTTTCTTGCTACTTGGTCGCTCTGGTTGCGTGTGCCTCTCAATTTTCTTCAAAGCACACAGACAATCTCGCTTTGAACTTTAGCAGAGCCCTTCTCTAAATCTGATGCTATATGTCGTTTTCATGGGGTGTTTAGTTCCAGAGCAAACCAGCAAGAACGTTTTATGTTTATAAAACCATCCTGCTGTATCTTTCTTTACTTTTGATAGTGCCCGCGCCAAGTATAGATTCAAACCCACAAATTTGGGTTTTCTTTTTCTGGATATCTGGGATTATCGTTTCACAAATTCATCTGAAGTGAAGTGGAGATCTTGTAGCATCATTGAAAGATAGATGTAGATGGACAAACTCAAGTCAAATGGGCCCTATATCTGAATCTCGTCTGGAGGGGGAGTGCACCCAAAGGACGTCTCATCAGCACTCCGAATTCAGTCAGGGTCTGCATGTTTTTTACAGATCTTCGTGAAATCAGTCGTTACTTTTTTTTTATTAAAACATGGCAAGGAGCCCTGATGATGCGGATAATTTCTGATGGGAAGGGAGGCCACTGGGGTAGGTGCGGTGCGCGGTCCTCTTCTGAAGATCCTTTGTTATGCGGTGCTAATGATGTGATCTGCCACTGGCTGGCTGGGATCGTATTCCTCGCCGAGCGACATCCAGCGCCTCTTTACCATCCCCGAGAGGCCGAGAGAGAGAGAGAGCCCCCAAGCCGATCGCTTCGGCCAAGGGCCAACGAAGAAGTGGCACTTTCTTTTGGCATGCATGGCGCCAACGCCAATCTAATGGATCCATCTCATGATCGCTCTCCTCGGCCGTCGCTTTACGGCTGTGCACCCCATCCCCATTAGGGCGAGCGAGCTTCCATTGCCGCGTACAGAATATAAGTCCAGTGGTGCATAAATAAACAAACAGATTGCAAGAAGGACGTTATAATGGCCTTTACGGCATTGCGCTAGCACTGCTTTACGCTTTTCCTTGTACTGCTAGGACTATTTTGAAGGGTCTTGAGAGCCTGGCTATCACGTTCGTGAGCACTATCAGCCAGCCCAACTTTCCTTTCTTGTTCCATCTTTTGTGGCTTCATTATTTGGGCGCATGGCACGGCCAAGTGGCCAACGCTCTACGTGACCTGAGTCATCCGATTGGGGGTCATATCAGTGCTACGCTGATCGCATGGCGCGCTGTCATTGGTCCAGCTACATACGGTGGTGACTGATGATGCGACTGCCAAACATGGAGGGTTATTACAAAGGCTGTGTTTAGATCACTTGAAAAGTGCACTATGCAAAAAAAGATTCCTCATCACATCAAATTTGCGATACATGCATGGAGTATTAAATGTGGATAAAATCAAAAACTAATTGTACAGTTTGGTTGTACTTTGCGAGACGAATATTTTGAGCCTAATTAGTCAATTGTTGAACAATTATTACCAAATACAAACGAAATGCTACAGTGTATTTTGGCACTCCAAAATTTGAATCTAAACACAGCCAAAACATGGAGAAGATCTGACACTGGATCCGGTGTCGGTAGCCGGTGGCCTGATGACAAGCTAATTCGTCTTGGGATACGGCAATCTGTATGCACACACACGGGGGATCGGCGCCACCGCACGTGGGGCCGGCGGGTCCCGAGTCCTGACCGATCAGGTGTGTGTTGTGGTGATTCGCTGACGCGTCCACCACTCCACCCGCGTGGGCGTGGCATTGGCACATGCCCGCCCGCTGCTAGGCGCCACGGCCCGTTCGCCCATGTCGCCGACGACGCCGAGCCACGCGCCGTCCCTCTCCCTGCCTCCCTCTGCTGCAAGACCCAGGAAGCGAACGTGGGGGCGCGTGAATCTGCCTCGGGAGGGACACGAGGGCTGTGCTGAATCAGGCCTCGTTTAGATGGGAGAATTGGGGAGAAAAACGCTGTATCAGAATTTCTGTAGCATTTCGTTTGTATTTGATAAAAATTATCC
The DNA here is from genome assembly GCA_022457205.1 of Saccharum spontaneum. Taxonomy (NCBI): domain Eukaryota; kingdom Viridiplantae; phylum Streptophyta; class Magnoliopsida; order Poales; family Poaceae; genus Saccharum; species Saccharum spontaneum. The sequence continues at coordinate 15,483,193 of CM039589.1, forward strand.
AAATTTTGACTAACTAGGCTTAAAATGTTCGTCTCGCAAAGTACAATAAAACTGTGCAATTAGTTTTTGATTTCATCAACATTTAGTACTCCGTGTATTTGCCGATATTTTGATGTGACAGAAAATCTTCTTTTTGCATAGTAGAATTTGGAAGAGAATTGGGGAAGGGAGCTGTGAGTCGCAGTCGCAGAGATCGCCCGAGAGCAGCAGCGGGCCCGGGCGGCGTGCCCCCTCCTGTTGGTGATCGCCCTCCGAGGCCGGGATTTCGTACTCGGCCTCGAGTCGGAAAGCGGGCGTGGTGACTGCTCCTACTCCTAGGTTCGTTTGACCCGTCCGTCCAGCTCTGGAGGATGGGCCCGCCCGGGCCGCCACCCTTTTTAATTTGTGGATCAGCTTTCCTTTCCCTTGATGCCCCGTCGAACATCATCGCTGCATCAGTTCTCGGAACAGGTACATACATTGGCCTCCTTCGCCTGGCCGGTGGCCGGTGGCTGGGACTAATTTGTTGTGAGAAAAAAATACTGCTGGTTGACTGGTGCTGAATTGGTGTGAGAGAAAAGCACTGCTCGCTGGCTGGCAACCAGCCAGCCGAACGAGGCCATTGTTGCCTTCCGGAGGAGCATCGGATGCGACGTGTCTGTCGCCGGATATTAGCGGGTGAGAGAACTACGTGTACTAGGACCAGCAATTGCATTTGCGCTCCACATTGGAGACACGTTGCGTTGCGTCCCGTGCGCAGGCAAAGGCGTATATACTGTACTCCTTAAGTCGTGATCCCCTCTCCTCCTCGGATCCCTCCACCTCGTCATCTTTACCAGAGGGCAGAGGACGGACGGCAACGAGCCAAGCGTGCCGTGCCTCCGAAAAGGGCTCGGCGCGTCCGTGGTCTTCCCGTCCAATTCACGCTCCCCTCCCCTCCCCTCCCTTTGCGCGCGCGAGAGCGAGCATCATATCATGGCATCGTGCTGCGGCAGACCACTCCACCACGGCGCACGCAGCCGCCGTGCAGTGCTGCCGGCTGCGCTTCCATTGTTTTCCCCCCTTTTTTGACCGCTTGGTTGCCTGCATGCCCGCCGGCCGCCGCACGCCAAGGCCAAACGAAGAGCCTGTTTAGTTGGAGCTTCCACCCAAAAAGCAAACTCAAAAAGTGCTACAGTACCTGTCACATCAAATCTTGCGACACATGCATGGAGTACTAAATGTAGACGAAAGAAAAAACTAATTACACAGTTTGTCTGTAAATGTCAAGACGAATCTTTTGAGTCTAGTTAGTCTATGATTGGATAAATTTTGCCAAATAACAACAAAAAATGCTACAGTAGCCGAACTCAAACTTTTTCACCATCTAAACACACCCGAAAGCACAAAAACCCAAAAAGGCTGGGTCCCTGGGCAGGTAGGACACGACACGACGTGATGCCGGGCCGCCGTACGTGCGTGCTCACCTCGCGCCAGGCGCAATACTGTGTGCTCCACTGCTCCTCCTCTTACACGGCCCCGGAAAACCACCGGCACACGCATACCCCGCTACAGTCTCTATGGATGGATGGATGGATGTTTGATGATGATGGTGCATCTTTGGTCAATGATTAGCGACGGCCCTGTTTAGTGCCAAGATAGACCGGCGGAGGAGATGATCTCCTTAGACTTGTGTTTGTGTATCGGTCACGGAAGGGGGACCTCAGCAGCCTGAGGGAGACAAGCCCACCCACACCCACTGCGTGTTCGCTGTCCTTCATTGAGCGCACGTCCACGGTTTCGGCGACCAACCCGTCGTAAGTTCATAGGTTGTGGTCTTGTGGATTATTATTAGTTATCTATTCTAAACTGGCTTGTACAACGAATCAGATAAGACCGATGGAAGCAACGAAGCTCTCTCGGTGTCCTGACGTGACAGGCAAGCGCGTGGCATAGATTTATTGCGCGCCCCACTTAATCCTGCGTCCAGTTTTCCGCTAGCATGACATACTACGTGTACTGTCACGGCACGGCGATCATGCATCCGTGCGCCCGTGCCAGTATAAAGACTGGCCCTGCCGGCCGCCGGATGATGACGAGCTCTACAGATCACTTTGTAGCCTAGCGGTGGTGGTGGTGACTGGTGACCTTAAAAGAAGCAGACGGTCGTCTTCGTCTCGCCTGTGGCCGATGTCACGGCGGGTGAGGGGTGACGTGTCGCCTTTGCTGGGCCGACAGCGACTGAGAGAGAGAGGCAGGTCAGGTTCGCGTGGCGGCGAGTCATCCATGACCATCCAATGAGAAATGAGATTGTCCAAGCCCTGGGAGTGAGATCGTCCCAAGCCACAGCCACTAGCCACGCCCAGGGCATGCAACCAGGCATTTGTGCCCGGGCTGCTGCCGCTGCCGCTGTCGGGGCAGGAGAACAAACGAGAGCAGAGAAACATGGCGCAGGCACTCGGGCTGGTTCCCTGAGGCACACGGAGCGCCGTGCTTTTATGATCCGGTTGGCGTCGGCGTCGCTGTCCTCCGGTTCGCCACCGAGACCCCGTGGAGGTGGAGCCCAATCATGTGTCTTGCTGTCGGTGTCGGGGTCGGGGTCGGGCAATACCATCTGTCGCCGGCCCGGATGACCCTGACCGTCCCGTCCCCTCTCTATCAGCTCTCACTAAAGTTCTCACTCTCCTATCCTTGGCGATCGATGGATCACAAAGTGGTGGAAGAGAAGAGAGAGAGAGAGAGAGAGGGAGAGAACAGAGAACGTCGCGGATCAGGTACTGTCATGGCCTGCCACCGTCAAAAGATTATCACGGACAGAGATATCATGCTGTAGCATGCTGAGCGATTAAGCATCAACTTCCAGGCCATGTTCTGATGAAATGAACCTGTCAGCTGCTTTTGAGTGCAGCTGAATTGAGACCTTAATAACTAACGGGCAACCGCGCGCAGTTCTCCCGGACCTTCAGTGGGACCAGCGTTCTTAATCCACTCGTACATGTATAGTATTGTACACCATATTATGTTTTGTCAGTCGTGATCTGCTTGGCTTCTCACTTGGCTGCAGCGCCTGTGCCTCTCGGGATCTTCCTGAGAACGCCCGAGTCCATGTCGGTGAAGTGGGTCCGCAGGTCGTGCACGCCTCTCGCCACCAGGTGGTCCAGCTCGCTCTCGTACCGCTCGTACAGCGCAGGCAGCGTCATCGTGCCCAGCACCACTGCAGAGGCCAGAGGCAGCAGCAAATTAAAAGACAGCGGCCGTCACGAGCCTTTTTTTTTTTTTGTTTTTGGCTCAAATGAATGATGCTGCGAATTTCGCCTTCTGATCAACTTATACTACTGAAAATGCATGGCTCAGTTCGGCAGGTAGGTTACCGAGGTAGAGGAGCGTCAGGGAGCTGAAGCAGTCCGCGATCACCGACGCGATGTACAGCGAGACCACCGTCTGTAGATGGAGGGAGGATCAGCTGCAGATTTTTATTTTTCCTCTACTAGTGCTGTTTGGTAGGAAAAGGAGATGGAATGGGCAGGTTGGCCAGTTTACTGAGTGGCGCACGCACCAGGATGAACATCTTGATGTCCTTGCCGCAAGCGATGTCGTGGAGCTTCTCCACCAACCTGGTCAGCCTGCGGTGCACGTCTTGCAGCGCTTGCCTGCTCGCCCGCTCCGACACCAGAGTATCAGGGATTCTGGGAACCGGCCTGCACGTGTATTACAAACATGTCACGCACGATTGGCGTCAGTGTTACTTTCTCTCCTTACATCCCATTTGGGCCCGTTTTGATATTTAACGGGCTTAGTCTCGGCCTCACGCTGTGTGGGCTTCCATGCTAGTATGAATGAAAGACAGATGGGCTGAATAGTTGGGCTACGGCCTACGAACAATTCCTCTCAAAATAAAAGAAAAATTGGGCCGCGAAGCAAGGAAAGAGTAGGAACGCTGCTTACAGGTTGAAGAATGTAGAAGCGTTGGTCCATATGAAGATGACGAGCATGCCGATCATGGCGACGTAGCAGATCACCGTGAGGAGATGGTACTCCGCCACCTCGAACAGGCCCCACGCCGCCGTCGCCGCGGCGAGGATGGACGCCGACGCCTTCCTGTCCCTCCACAAGATGATGTCCGCGGCTGTGCACCCAGTCACCCACGGATTATTAACGAAAACAAATGGCTTTCAGTTGGGCGCATCGGTTGCATACATATATTGCACGACCGAGCCCGTATATAGAAGTAAAATCCATGCATGGTTTCAGCTCGCAATTACGAATCACCTCTGCGTCCACCGAGGGCAGCGTGGAGCGTCCTTTCCCTGCCGAAGAGCTTGGTGGGTGCCCTGCTGTAGTGTCCGTTCATTGCTGCTGTTGCCATTTTCGGTTTGAATGTTTCTTCTGTGTGTCGAGGAGGTCACCCATGCAGCTCAGGAGTCAGGATGCAAAGTTCTTATAGCCGCGGCGTAATAAGGCTCCAGCCTCCAGGTTGGGTGATCCACACGGCGTCCGGTGCCGGGGAAAGCAAAGCATAACTTTGGCTCATGGATTTTCTTTTCGGACTTCGGTGATGATACTTTGTCGTGCGAAAGGTTTTTGGAACTGGGATCCGATTCAATTCTTGTGATCCCGGATTTGGCAGCTTAAAGTTTATTAAGTTTTTCTTTTTTTTTACGTTATTAAAAAAAAGCTTTTCGTTTTATGGACGGAACGCATGCCTTACTTCCGCTGAATTCTGAAAGATGCATGGCTCTTTTCGTTATAAGATATAATAATGGGAGCCCTCTTGAGTTAAGTAATTTTTTTGCAGCTGATCTAGCAAGCAAAGCTAGATCTTTCAGACTTTCAACTAACCATATATTATTGCGATCGGAGGTTGTTTACAATATGACCAACTTGATTCTTTTTGAAGGAGAAAAGCTTCCTCGAAATATAGCGTGTACGCACATGTGAACTTGTGAAGAAGATTCCAATACGCCACGGAGTAATTAAACGCCTTAAACACTACAAGAAAGGGAGTGACAGAACTCAGAAGAAAGAACGGTTGTGACTGTGCTCAAATCAAATTACTTATCAGCTATAGTACGGTGTTTTTCTCTCGTAACAAATTAGCGAACAATACTTTTCAGCGAAACAAACAGGGCCTCGCCAGTAAATTGGAGGAAATTCAGTGTATGTCAGAAAAGATTTCTGGTTAAATTCACAGTGCCGGCAACAACGGCACGTATTATCCGAGTGCACACCGTGCTTTGAAAGTTTGATCCCTCTTCGGATCGATCGAGAAAGAGACCCTGGTCTTTTGTAATCCGGAGCTGAAATATTCTAAACAACGAAACACCAGGTTCAGTTTCGAGATCTGTAGATCGCAGGCAACAATGATCGTGCAAAGTCTGCAACCGTGGCAGTTTTGTGTGTTTTTGCCCTATTCGTTTCAACTTATCAACCCAGCTTATCAGATATGGTACAGTATTTTTCTCTCACGATAAAATTACATTAGCCAGCTTGTCAGATGTAGCAGTCAACAGACGCCTTTTTTTATCGAATATGCACGAGAGTGCATATCATTGCATTAAGAAAGGAGTAAGCAATATGCAAGTACAAAGAATGGCCGAAACCGGGACAAGAATCGCTACATTGTTACAGCAACTTCCAAGAACTCGGCAGGCAGTGGCCTACCCTCCCGACGCAATACTCCCTAAGTGTTTCGCCCCGGCCTGCACCCACAGTTCCGCCTGAGCCTTGATGACCTGCAGTAACTCGGCAATCGGAGATGTGGATTCCCTAAAACAGCGGGCGTTGCGTTCCTTCCACAGCTGCCAGGACATCAACGCGAAGAGTGAGTCAAGGCCCTTCCTCTGGCTGGTTTGTAGTCCGGCCCGCATTCGCATCCACAATGACCGCACGGTCGTTGAGGCTGGCGGTAGCGGGCGTCCCAAGGCACTACACATGAAGAACCAAACCTGTCAGGAGATGGTCAATAGTTTCAGGCGCCTGATCGCACAGATAGCACTCCTCTCTTGCCACAAGCCCATGTCTAGCCCGCCGGTCGTTTGTCCAGTGGCGCCTTTTGAATGCTAGCCAAAGGAAGATCTTGACCTTCATGGGCGCTCAAGTCTTCCAGATCAGGGAGTGGCCACGGAAATGAATGGCTACGGTGTGCATCATGGTGTAGGCGGACTTGGCGGAGTAAGACCCATCGGGAGTCCATCGCCATATCGTCTGGTCTGGCCGGTCATGAAGCTGAAACTGGGCTGTGGCATTCCAAAGGTCGAGATACTCCGCTGCTGTTGTCGTGTTGAGCCCCCCCCCCCCGAGAAGCTGCGCGTCCAGTTCCTGTCGGTGAGCCCTTGGAGGACGGACATTTGAGCCCAAGTCCTAGCTAGCACCATCAAGAATAGGTTCGGCGCAATGTCTCTCGGCGCCTCGCAATCAATCCAGCGGTCCTCCCAGAATAACGCCTTTCTCCCGTCCCCGACGATCATGAAGGTGGAGGCACGGAAGAATGCGTACACCTGCGCGTCGACCTTGATCGGTAGCTGGCTCCATGCACGCTGGCTGTCCGTTTTTTGAAGCCACAGCCATCATGCCTGGAGAGCGTAACCTGCGAGTTTGAGGTCCACAATCCCCAGCCCGCCCAACTCCTTAGGCCTGCATGCAGTCTCCCAGGCGACCATGCATCGGCCACGCACCGATTCGTCCTTGCCGACCTAGAAGAATTTTCGGCATATTGCATCAATCTCCTTCCTTGCCCACGGTGGAAGGCTGTCAGCCATCATGGAGTAGATGGGCACCGCCCTGAGGACCGATTTGATCCACACGAGCCGACCACTTCGCGCCATGAGTGAACCGTGACATGGTGGCAACTTGCGCGCCACGGACTCCACCAGGGATTGGACTTGTGGCTTTGGAATTTTTTTTGTACTGAGAGGCAGGCCTAGGTAGCGGATGGGAAAGTGCTGGACATGGCAGCCGAGGATGTTCACGATCTCGTCCAGCACATGGTCAGCCCCATAGATGGGCGTGACAGAGCATTTGGCAAGGTTGGTCTGAAGACCCGTGGCCTCTCCAAAGATTGCTAGGATCTCCTTGACTGCCACTGCATCCTGCACCGAGGGCCGGATGAACAGGATCACGTCATCGGCATATAAGCTACACTGAAACCGGATTTGTTGTGGCCCAATCGACTGAAGAACTCCATCGGCGCAAGCTTTCTCAATCAGCCTGTGCAGGACATCCATCGCCAAGATGAAGAGCAAGGGCGAGAGGGAATCACCCTGGCGAACTCCTCTGAAATGCTTGATCGATAGTCCCTGCTGTCCGTTTAAAATAATCCGTGAGGAGGCCGTGGACAGTAAGGCCTCAATCCACTTGCACCATCCCGGCTCAAATCCCCTAGCTTGCATGAGCTCAATTAGGAACGGCCATGACAGGGTGTCAAAGGCCTTTGAGATGTCCAATTTGAGCAGTAGCATGGGAGTCTTCTTCTTCCGGATCATGACCGCAGCGCGCTGAACATACTTGAAGTTGTCCTGGATGGTTCTGTTGCGAATGAACGCATTATGATTCTTATCGACAAGCTCGTCCATCCGTGGGGCGAGGCGCAGCGCGAGGATCTTGGAGATCAGCTTGGCGAAACTGTGGATCATCGTTATGGGCCTAAAGTCAGTTGGGCAGGACGCCCGACCTTCTTCGGAAGAAGCACAATAAGTGCGTTGTTGAGTCATTCAAGGCCCCGGTGATCGCCACTGTTGAAGGCCTCGATAGCTTCCATGACCTCGACACGTATAGCCGTCCATGATGCCTTGTAGAACGCGCCTGTGAAACCGTCTGGCCCGGGCGCTCTATCAGCCGGCAACTCTTGGATGGCTCTCCTGGTCTCGTCCTCCGTGATGTTTGCATCGAGCTCCTCAAGCGATAGCGAGGGTACAGCAAGTGAGTCGAAGTTTAGGGTCATGCCAGAGTGCACTGCCGTTCCGAAGACGCGGCTGAAGTGGTCGTACATCGCGTGTTCCATGCCTTCATGGCCCGAGACCGTGTGCCTGTCAACGGTCAAGGATGTGATGGCACTCCTACGCCTCCTCCCCCTGGCGATAAGGTGGAAATATGCTGTGTTCGCATCACCCTCGCTGAGGTGTCGAATCCTGGAACGTTGCCTGCCATGGTGCGTTCGAGAGACGACAAGCCTTGAAAGAGATGAGATCGAGGATGGCCAAGTTCGGAGGTTGTGATCGGGCTAACATGCCATTAGATACTTTATTAGTGCCTTTGGCGTGTTAATTTATTTGTTTTAATCACCACTGACAAGGACACAATGCTTTGCCTGCCAGATTAGAAAACTAAGGAAACGACAACGCGAGATCGGCATAGTGATAGCTTGTGCTGATCACATGGATGGTGACTGGTTCGGAGGGCTAGCCACTTCAAATATCCGCATCTCTGGCTCCTTATCTTCACATGCCCAATTAGCAGTTGGTATGGCAGTACCGTGTGTTAGCTTAGTAGCTTGAGCCTGTCGATTCGATTAACTTAAATAAAACAATGCTCAGCCTAGACAAAAGGATGGCAACTGCAACCTGATTCGATTCAGATCCTAGGTCTGGATTGCATTCAGCTCAAAAGATCTAGGAGTGCGAGAAGCTGTAGCTGCTGCATCCGTGAACCCATGTACAAGTTTAATTTTACGGATTACCGCTATGAACGTAGAAAATCAAGCCTATATATGGGTTCGTGGGTTAGCCCACTTACTCTCTATGACTGCCTCCAACAACCGTTACCCAAAATACAAGATTCATTTCATATTTGATAGCGCTATAGACAAATGGTTCAATATCTCGTTGACACTCAAAAGAGAACCTTTTTGCAAATAGGTCTTCATGAGAGAGGATACTTATATTTGGGTTATACCTCTCCTGATATCTAAAATGGATCTTCCATATAGATACTCTGTTGGAGGCTATATGTATTCCGTTGAAGAACCATTAACCCATCGGTGAAATATATTCTCTAGGGCCGTTCATGGCTCCTAAAGTTTTAAAAGAACGGCCCATGCGTGCTTGCAAGGGTCAGATTGCTGTTGCATGCATAGTGCGAGTGCCGGCTCTAGTGACGAACAATGCATTCTGTCCGGCATTAAAAGTGATCAACAGCTCAGCAGCTCATTTTTAATGAGAAATTACTCTGTTCAGTTGATAGAGACTTGCATATCATTCAAAAGAGTGCTGGTCCTTTTTATTTTCCTCACTAGCCAACAGCAGAGCAGTGAGGGGCCGTCAGGGAAAAGCAACGGGGACGGACGTTCACAGCCTCGGGTAGAGGGGCCGTCTGAAAAGTATGGTTAAAGTATTGTTTATTAGTTTATTGTAAAAAAATACTATTTATTAATTAAGGATGTGTTCATTTTTCATGTAAACCTAAAATATTTCCTTTTTTACCTATTACATCGAATCTTTGAACGTATGCATGAAGTATTAAATGTAGGTAAAAAAATAACTAATTACATAGTTTGTCTGTAAATGTTGAGACGAATCTTTTAAGCCTAGTTACTTCATAGTTGGATAATATTTATCAAATAAAAACAAAAAATACTACAATAACTTTTCACCTACTTTTTACTTTTTACCGTCCAACTCTACGGGTCACGGCGATGGACTGATGGTGACAGAGTTTGCTGATGTGTCATCCAGCTCCACGACGAACCAGGAACCACCATGGGCAACAAGCCAAGATGCAACAAACCAACACGGCTCTTTGTCAAAAAAAAAAAAACAACACGGCCAAGAGATGATCTGCGCCGAGGTTCCACTGCCACCCGATCGGTGCCAACGTCTCAGCGTTGTGGAATCTGGAATCCACGCCACGGCGACGCCCAGGCCCACATGTCGGTCTCCGTGCGACGACTGTGTCGTCGTCCTCCACGGCATCGCCTACACAACAGTACCAGCGGGCACAGGCCCGCCACTTTTGTCTCGTCCCACTGACAACTTGGGCCTCACGATGCTGTACTAGGTACTATAAAAACGAGCGCACCACTCTCCACTCAGGCCCCTCCCCGTTGCTCGTCTTCCTTCGCCGCTTCCCCGCGAATCTCGCCGCCCGGCTTCCGGTCTCCGCTTCCCCACCCAGTCCTGTAATCATGGACCCGTCTCTCTCCTCGTCCTCCTCGCCTCTCCGGCTCTCCGGAACCCCCACCGGCCCGGGCTCAAGCCCTGCCCCTACCCCGAGGCCCACCCTCGTGGCGGCCGGCCCCGGCGTCCGCCAGCCCACTACCACCCGCCTCCGCGCCATCTCGCCGTCCCCGTCCCCGCCCACCCCCGTGGAGTCGTTCGGCTTCGACGCGCTCAAGGAGACCTTCTCCGTGGACGTGGCGGCCGCCGACGCGCGCCCGCTCGACGTCCCGCTCGCCGCTCCCTTCACCATCGCGTCCTCGCGCCTCGTCGCGGTGAACAACGTCGCCGTGCGCGTCGAGCTACGCAGCGGCGCCGTCGGGTGGGGCGAGGCGCCCGTGCTGCCCTCCGTCACCGCCGAGGACCAGCCCGCGGCGCTCGACGCCGCCGGACGGGCGTGCGCCGCGCTCGCGGGCGCACCCGCGGCGCCCCTCGGCGCGCTGCTCCAGGACGTCGCCAGTGTGCTCCCGGGACACGCTTTCGCCTCGGTGAGGAATCCGCAGCTTCTCGTCCGACTCATCACCAAGTAAAATTTGCCTTCCGTTATGGCAGTGGATTGACAAGTGTTTGATCAGTGATCGTAGGGAAGATACGAACGTGATTCGAGTTAAGAAGTCTAGGTTGTTTGGAAATCTGAATTTGTCGCACGTGCTGTACCCGATGCTGATGGTTCAATGCAGTTTAATGTCTAGAAATGATGTAGATGGCTTTCGGGCGCTGGACTACTGAAGTGATTTGCTGGACCACCAATTTCTATGGCCAGTTTGCCGTCTCAACTATTTATTTATACTCTTCTAGTCCATATGCCTTAGTCTTCCAATAGGCTTTTTCAAGCCTCACTGCCCATGCTTCTTCAGAACCAATACAGAGTTTGGCTACAAGCCTACAACCGCTGATACAGTCATACAGATTCCTTTTAGCAAGTAGTACTCCATATGGAGGTGTTCCAGTTTTTTTCTTGGAAATTGATGAGATGCAGACATAAGGAACTGACATAGTTTCTCATATGATTCTGATTTTCTTGATGGTTACTCAATTGTTTGCTTTTTGTTTAGACTTATTAATGATTAGTCCTATGGTTGTATTTGATTGTATCCTTTTCCATTTAAGGCCAGAGCAGGAGTGGAAATGGCACTAATTGACGCGGTTGCTAATAGCATTCGCATACCTCTATGGAGGTTATTTGGAGGAGCATCAGATAGTGTGACAACTGACATCACGGTACGATTACCTCAGTGCACCGACTCCTGAAAGCTTTTAAATACCATGACCAAAATTTTATCCTGATGTTTCCCAATTCAGATTCCAATTGTGACCCCAAATGAAGCTGCTCAATTGGCTGCAAAATATCGTGGACAAGGGTTTCAAACTCTGAAGCTCAAGGTTGGGAAGAACTTGAATTCAGATATAGAAGTTCTGAAGGCTATACGACTTGTCCATCCAGATTGCTCATTTATATTGGATGCAAATGAGGGATACACAGCAAATCAAGCAATTGAAGTTCTTGATAGACTAAATGGTCCGTACTCCTGCAAACTGTAAATTGCAACAGTTCTTATTTTAAAGTTGTTTCAATCTGTTGAACCTGTTAACTATTTGTCATCTGAACTGTTCGACCCTCTTCCCATGCTTGAACTAAGTTAACATGTTTCTATTCTTTCATTGGTTTCAGAAATGGGAGTGACCCCTGTGCTCTTTGAGCAACCAGTTCACAGAGATGATTGGGACGGTCTCCGAGATGTTAGCACTGTGGCCATGGAGAAATACAAAGTCGCTGTTGCTGCTGATGAAAGTTGCCGGAGCTTACTTGATGCTCAGAAAATAATACAAGGGAATCTTGCCCATGTTATTAACATCAAGCTGGCAAAGTTGGGGGTTCTTGGAGCCCTAGAAATAATTGATGCTGCAAGAAAAGCCAATATTTCTCTGATGATCGGTGGCATGGTCGAGACTAGGATTGCTATGGGCTTTGCTGGTCATTTAGCTGCTGGGCTTGGATGCTTTAGGTCTGTTTGTGTGAAAATTATCAAATTATCTTTTTTTTATCAGCAAGAGACATTGTTATAAGGATGCTGAAAGCCTGAAACCACAAACTGATCACAGATGTTACCATGTTCCATACCTTATACTTGTCAAATCAGCTGCTAAAGTTGTTTCTTATACTTATGGTTGCAGTTTCGTTGACCTGGACACACCTCTTTTACTCTCTGAAGATCCTGTGTATGGTGGCTATGAAGGTAATCTTACACAAAATGTTTGTTGTGTTCCTTCATATAAAGGTATCGCTTACTATTGCTATAGATGCCTGTTCCCCCCAAAATAGTGGTATAAAGAAGTTGTAGATCCAATTATGCTTTCAGGTCAAAATAGATTTGGTAATGCTTTCTTTTCTGCATGTTTTGTTGTTGATGTGTTCTTCCCTGACTCGACTTGCTTATTTTCTTTCCAAACGAATAAACCTAAACCCCACATAGTTGAATAATAAACCCAAACACCTCAGAATCTAGATTTGATACAGCAACACTTTAAACACTGCTTGTCAAGTTATGTAGCAACCTGCATACATGGAATGGGCACTAGACACTTAGACAGTGCCTATATATTACTATTAATAAAGCAGGTCAAAAATACGAGCGGGTCTGATTCAATTTGCTGAACCCAACCTTACATTATCTCAATTTCTCATGAGGACACTACTTGATGTTGTGAAAATTTCATGGCTACGATGCTTACACTAGGATGTTTTCAGCTGCAATATTGCTCTATTCTTATGTTTAGAAAATCTCCTTATGAGTTACACAATTCTCTCATCAGCTTTTGGACCTCTGTACAAGTTTACAAACGCCCGTGGCCATGGCGGTTTCCTTCACTTGGACAGTGATGCCTCGGTATGTCACAATTCACCCCTGTTAGCATCTGACTTCCTGTAGAACTATTGTGTTCCTCCCCTCATTACCATAATAAGTTATTTTTACTGAACTGAATAGGTAGCCACTGGCATACATTGTTTGGAGCTGCAGTAGTTCAGATTTGTTTATCATGCAGTTACAATTGCTCACTATACAGCCCTAAATAGTGCCATTTCTCAATTTATGTAGTTGTTTCTTCCCTATAGGAATAAAACATTCTAGGACTCACCAACCTATATGATGTTTCTGTTTGCAGAAATGAAGATGGTTAACGATTTTGTATGTCCTTCTGGAGCTTCATCGAAGCATTGCAGTGCATTCCACAAATGCATTGTTCCACTGGACAACCATCACATAACCGAAATCAAACAAGCAATTGCAAGCATATAGCCATATAGGTATAGCCTGCTGTTGCAAGTCCAGTCAGGCCTGGAACCCTGGAGTATTTGGTCAGCCTCTAGATAGATATTCAGAAGGCTGTCCCCTGCTGGTTCTGTTGCTGTTATCCAGATATTCTAGTAACTTCTGTGCAATAAACACATCTGGTTGTAAATGTCAATACATGCAGCCGTCCCAAGCTTTTTGTTGTTCTATCTATTGTTCAGTATAAAAAAGGCTTTCCTTGATTACGCTGAAGTGAACGTATGTAAGAGGTGCAGGCGCTGTGCATGTGGCGTGTGACCGCCCTGAATTCCTGATTCTTGCACTTCAGAAGTTTCAGTCGAGAGTCAAGAATAGCGTTCAGCTATAGGAGCATGATTTGGACAAGTGCTGCGGCAGCGCTGTGCCACCTTGCGCGCCCCTGTTCGGCTGAGCTTATCAGCACGGCTTATCAGCCGTGGAACAGTGTTTTTTTCTCACAGCAAATCAGCCACAGCCGGCTTATAAGCCAAAAAAAAAAAAACAACCTGTCGAACAGGGCCATAGCCCTGTTCGGCAGGCTGTTTTTTTTGGCTTATAAGTATTTCCACCTGGTCTGACCTGCCTGTCAGGGACTACGAATCGTTCGCGCTTTGCGGTCCGAGTACATGAAGTAGCAAAACAATAAATTTCTTGTCTACGTAGTTGTGTATTTGACGTTATGACCTCAAACTAAGGGTACATCGAAGGAAAGCCTTGTAGAGCAGGTATTTGACGTTATGACCTCCAGTAGTGATACGAATATAGCTGCTTCTCTTTAATTGCGCATGTCATAGTCATTCTCAATTGGATACATAATCTTGTCAAACTTTTTCGCTATTTGTAGAGCAGGTATCAAACATATAAATCATCTACATCGTTCAGAAGGAAGAGATAACATAACTTATATTGCTTAGTATCATTAGGGATGCATGTAATTTTCCTAGAATGTATATATTGGTCAAATTCTGGTGTCAGGTGTTATCCATTGTTTTCTTTTCAGTTTAAAACTCTTCTACCGTTCTACGGAACCATTTCTATATTTAACATATTATTTAAATTTATAAGGTTCTAAATGGCTCGTTATAACACTGCTATACCATTTTCAGAGGGCCTACGCTATAATATTATCAGTTGCTCAGCAATTGCAACTAAGACGCTCTATCTTCGTTAAACACTGATGTTTGACTTAGTCACAAATTTTGTTATGTGTGTGTATATAGATAGGGTGAGTTTTTTTTCTACCGGCACTGCTAGTGTCTGGACGTCCGGATCCGGGAGCTAGCATTCGGACGCACCACCGGAGAAGGATTTCAGCCCGCCCCCGCTTCCACCCCCGAACGCGGAAACCGCAACGTCCCCACGCTCGCGGGGGACGGATCGAACGCAACCCGGCCGCACGCGGGAATCCGCTCCCCTCATCTCCAGACCTAACACGAAACCCGCAATGTCCCCACGCGAGCAGAGGGACGGATCGAACGCAACCTAGCCGCGCGCGGGGATCCGCTCCCCCCATCTCCAGACCTTCGTCCCTCCCCACACTGCAACATCCCCACCCCACAAACTGCACCTTGCAGCACCATGCGGACGCTGAAGATGCAACTGACAAAGGAACGCTTACTGCACCAAGGCATGATACCTGCTGCAACGACAACCAAACACTTACTGAAACAACTGTCAAACACTTACTGAAACAATGCAGGAAAATAAAGCTTCAACATAGAAAGACTACCTACTGCACCAAAGCAACACAACTAATCCAACAACTAAACAACTACTGAAACAAAGCGCAAAACACCACGAACACCTACTGCACCAAAAGAGCATGAAAACTACTGAAACATTACCCAACCGCCTACTGCAACAGCAGACGACAACTACTTCACCGTGTGGTTGAAACAAAAAATGAAACAAGATCTCAAACACACATCAACACCAACTGAAAATACTACTGTAACAATGCAAAAGAACCATTGCAACAAGGCAAAGAGAAAAAAGGAGGAGGGAGGGAGAAAAGCTCATACAACGTGCCCAGATCTGCTTCTCCAACATCCAAATAGTTCTACTGAAACATACCTTTTGAGCAAATGAAACAACAGAAAAAACACTACTGAAACAGGAGGAGAGGAGAGAGGAAACATCGTCAGCGCCGCCAGATCTACATCGCCCCCCATGGATCCACCACGGGGGCCGCTGCTACATGCATCCCCCACCGGGGAGGCCCCCCATGCCACGCGTCGAGGTGGGGGAGGCGCGCCATGGTGGAGAAACGCCACCGAGCAGCTGGATCTGCACCGCCTCCCCATTGATCCACCACGAGGGACCAAGTGCACCATGGATCCGCCGCGGGGGAAGCCCCCCATGCCCCCGTCGTGGTGAGGGAGGGCGTGCGAGGGTGGAGGAGGCGCCCACGACGCTAGATCTACAACGCCTCCCATGGATCCGCCACGGGGGAGGTCGGGCTCCCATGGATCCGCTGGAATGAAAGGCCGAAGAGACCGCCGCCGCCGTCAACTTCGAAGGAAGCCACGGAGGTAGGAGAGTTAAAAGAGAGGGAAGTGGCTTCGCCGGAGAGAGCAAGGAAGTGGCGACGAGCCGGCGGTGCGCGTGAGGAGGGCAGGCAGGGGAGAGCGAGGGCGTAGCGGCGGAGAGAGCAAGGCGCGCGCGGGCAGCGAGTGAAAGGGAGAAGAAGACGAGCAAGTGGGTCGCGGTGGTCTGACGAATGGATAAAGGGTGGAAGAGCGGGCTCGGACGGGACAGGTCGCACCGCATCGCGCTCGTCGGGTGCGTCCGCTATCGTCCGGACGTCCTCATTTTTCTACACGCACCTGATACTATACGCACGCACGGCGCCAGTCCCGCCCGGACCTAGCTAATGGGCCGATGACGTCTCCACAGGTTTGGATATAATCCAATTGCACCTGACGTATGCGGACGCACGCGTATATACTGCAATTAAAAAATGTGGTGATACGCTGTTAACAAATCCCGTGAATTACGGCTGGCCGGCAACTGTCATGCCTAGATCGTTTCAAAATTGTATTCGCAGGATTGGGACTTATCTCGATTTAAAAATAATGTACGTATGATTATACATACTTAAAAGGTAGAAAGGAGTATCCGTGCGTACTTACCGATGATTGTATGATTATTTACATACTTATAAGGCAAAAAGGAGTATCCGTGCATACATATCCATAATAAGTATGCTTACGTGCATATACTAATAATAACATATACGTAGTAAGTATGACCATATACCTGCATAGAGTAGTATGTGTACAAACCTTTTTGATAAAGAGTTACATACAGGTATGTGTACATACTTTAGAATATAGTAGTGATACATACTTTTTGAAATAAAGTATCTGTACATACTTGGTAGAATAGAGTATTTATACGTACTTTTTGGAATGAAGTATACATGCATACACCAAGATTTAGATAGTATAAGTGCACATTGGAAAACCATTATTTTAATCGTAGGAAGTATCAAATGATACTCTAATCCGTGAAGTATCAACTGATACATGGTGGCAAGAGGCGTATGCGGACATACTGCATTCGTGTTTTCCTGAGTATATCTACATACATGGTTAAAAGACAAGAGGAGTATTCTGTGTACGCCGCCGATGGCAAGAGGAGTATGCTGTGGACGCCGCCGCCGTCGCATCGACTGGATCCACCATTGACCGGGTAGTTGACGCTGCTGCCGGTGAGTTGACGCCGCGAAGAGGTATAGGCCGCCGCCGGGGGCTGTCGTGCCCACTGGTTGGAGCGCCGTACCGCCGGGCGCTGCCGTGCCCGCGCGCGGGTCGAGCCAAGCAACCGCCGGAGGAAAGGACGAAAATGCCGCGGGATCCGCAGCCTCCTGGATGGAGTCCAAGGCATCGTTGGAGAGGGAGTGGCCGCAGCCCGGAGTCGGTGTGCGGGGATGGGGAGCCGGACGCGGAGATGCTCCGCTGTAACTTGAGCTCGTCGCCTTCGTCGTGGTCGGTGGGCGGCGGCAGCGTGAGCTCTGGCAATCCCGGCGGCTTGGCGGAGTGGTGCAGGGCTGGAGGCTCGCGAACCGCGTGAGCACGTCGGCGACGCACAGGAGCGCTCGGAAGTAGGTGGCGAGCACGGCTGCAAGGTGGCATTTGTGGCTGGCAGCACTGGCAGCACTGACAGCACTGGCATTTGTGGCTGGCAGCACAGGTGCGCTCGGAAGTAGGTGGCTACAGAACGAGGACTTGGTTCCTAGGTTTTTTCGCTCTCTCCGTCACAGTAAATCTTACGTATGCATGAAACATTAAATGTAAATAAAATAAATAACTAATTACACAGTTTATTTGTAATCTAGGAGACGAATCTTTTGAGTCTAGTTAGGTTATAATTGGACAACAATTGCCAAATACAAACGAAGGTGCTACAGTACGATGAAATTTTTTCACCCTCCATCTAAACAAGGCCTAAGTCAGCGGCAAAGGAGAAAAACGAGCACAGTGCTGCCCGCCACAAATGCCCCACCCCAGTGCTACCACTATAGGAAACAGGAGCTTTGCCGAGGGTCTAGATTTGCTGAGAGCTAAACCCTCAGTAAAGCTTGCCTTTGCCGAGAGCCAACAAGGACACTCGGCAAAGAGGCTTTGCCGACGGCTAAACTCTCGGCAAAGGCAAGCTTTGCCGAGGGTTTAGCTCTCGGCAAAGACAGGCTCTCGGCAAAGGAGCCGCGCCGGGAACGACTCCCGTTGTCATCACCTTTGCCGAGAGCCGCGCCGTTAGGCTCTCGGCAAAGAGGAGGCCTTTGCCGAGCGCCTGGGCAAGCACTCGGCAAATGTCACGTGGCCTAAAGCTGGGCCCAAGCCAGCAACCTTTGCCGAGCGCTGGCCACTCTGGCTCTCGGCAAAGAGCACCTTTGCCGAGGGCCAGGAGAGGCCCTCGGCAAAGAGGAAAGATTTTTTTTAGTTTTGAACCCAAACTTTTTCTGTAGCCCTTGCATATTGTATACAAGCACATGTTCAAATTTGGGAGCTTTTTATAATATTTTGCTATATTTTATCGATTAATTTATTTTCTTTATATTTTTCTCGAAAAAGTAAATTTGAACTGTAGGAGCATGAAATAATAAAATATAACCATTCAAAAAATAATATTCATGTTCGAGAGTGCATTTTGAGGTTGTATCCATAAACTCACCCAAAAGTTTGAATGTCGTGATCACATGTAGAGATGTCTGGGTTTTAGACATCCGGTGTCGCAACTTGCTCGAAACCTTATGAATTTTTTACCACACCCTCCACATGCGATAACACGACATGTCGCCAAGTTTCGTGATTTTTGGACTTCATTTGGAATTTATATAATTAAAAATCACTTTTCCCTCACATTCCTCGACATGTTACGTCAGCGAGAGGGTTGAGATTTCATGTGTGGTTGTGGATATGGCCTCAACGTACACCAAATATCTTGACTATAATTTTTTGAATCACTAACTTCTAATATTCCATGTACCTGCCGTTCAAATTTAAATTATATGAAAAAATTTAAAGAAACAAGATTAATTAGTTAAATATAGCAAAAAAAAGTCAAATTAATGCCAAAATTTGAAATGTATTTTGAAATTGGGTCACAAGGACAAAAAAAACTCAACTCTAAAATAAAAAAGAATAAAGAAGTCCACTTCTTTGCCGAGAGCCTGCCTCTCGGCAAAGGGTCTTTGCCGAGAGCCTGTCTCTGTGCTCTCGGCAAAGGGTATTTTCTATATAAAAAATGAAATCCACCTTATCCCCACCCACCCCCCCGCGCTGCCCCTGCCCCCGCCCATACGCGTCCAACCGCCGCCGCTCGTGCCCCACCGACGCCGCCCCCGCCCCCGCCCCCGCCCCTCCCCTGCCCCGCGCGCGCCGCCACTGACCAAATCCGCCGGCGCCGGCCGACACCGCCCCCACCCCCGCCCCTGGCCCGCTCCTCCCCTACCCGCGCGCCGCCGCCGCCGACCAAATCCGGCGCCGCCGGCTGACACCGCCCCTGCCCCCGCCCCTGGCCCGCTCCTCCCCTACCCCGCGCGCCGCCGCCGCCGGCCGACACCGCCCCCGCCGCTGGCCTACAGTGCGTGCAACCCTAGGGCGGCCACCGGCCGGCCAGGAGCATCTAGGCCCGCCGCCCCTGGTCTCTCTCCCGTCCGGCGCACGTCCCTGCACACGTCCCCGTCGATCTCCACCACCCCTGATTTTCGATTGAAGTCCATCGATCTCAAGATCTGGTGTTCTCTGGTTCGTGTTTCTCCCTGAAAATGTGAACTTTCTTTCTCTATGTGTGGCTATATGTGTACAGTGAGAAACAAACTGAGCTTGCACCGTTGCTATAGTCTGAGCATATGGCCCTTTGCTTATTCATTTTGCCGCACATTTAAGAGTCGAATGTTAAAGATTGAGCACTTACAGTAACTTTTTATTTGGTGAAACCAGTTTCGTGTCTGTCAACAGAATATGCTGTCCTTAGGTTTTGTGAAACCAGTTTCGTTTTTCTGTCAATAGCGTATGTCATCCTTTGTGGACTTGTTGATGTTCAGTGAAGACATTTCCATAGAAGTACAGTTTACCGGAACAAGCACATATTCTCGTTCAATCCACTACCATGAATCAAAAACTGAAAAACATATGTAGAAGGTTAATGCCTACACTTTATGATTCAAAGATAAAGTGTAATGTACCTTTCAAATTTTTAGATTCAATACTTTCAGACTTTATGATTCAAATATTGGCATGATAGAAACCTAAAACTACTGCAAACTGCCAAACATAAATGGAAAAAAAATCAAGGAAAGGCAGCTGGTTGCAAAATCTCTTCCAAAACATAAAGAAAATTCTGTCTAGATAAAAACAGCAGGACTGTTGCATATATGAGCTGAAATGCTCATTTATTGAAGTGCAAAATGCAACATTCCAAAAATCATTGAAAATTTATAAGAATTAAGTAAACATGATGCAGCCTCACACCAGCATACTTCTTAGGTAAAATTCATCTGTGGGCACAAGAGTAGAACAAAAATATGAGTGCATATGCGTGCCTTATGAATTGTTCGTGAGCACTGTTTGTCTTCTTTACTCCTCTATACACTACTTGAATTTATCATTCAGATTTATGTAAGCACACGCTACATCAATAGCAGGGAACAGATTTTTGTTTTTTTGGTGGGTGGGTTGGTGTAACCTTCGGTAATTGGCGGTCTTGTTCATGCGAGGCTGTTGATGTTCGAGTTTGGCAGGGTCTTAACTCCATTGCTATTCTTGGTAAGGGCACCACTTTGCTGACGGCCCTGCTGCTTGGTAGTGACTAGACCTTTATTTGTGTGATGATCTGGCAGTCTACCTCCCTAGTTTTTAAAGTGTCTGCTCCTTCGTTTACTCTAAAGACTGTGCGTGAGTGAGTCTGCAGCGTCTTTTGTGTCTTGCTGTCTTTGGGTGACTAGTTTTGGTTATGGTTTTTTGTAGGGGCTCTTTAGAAGGGGAATATTTGGGTGATAGTTATGTGAATTTGTGATGAAATTGAAATATATCTCCTTGCTATATATTTTTAAACAGAACAAGAGTGATGACAGACCGTGAGTGGATGTATAGTGGTTGGTCTCGTGGGCAGGCTCCCATTAGTGCCATATATGTGTATTTGTTGCAATGCGCCTTTGTTTAATTTAAAATTTGCTTGGATGTGTGGCCTTCGTGCCATATATGTGCTGTCGGCCATCGAGCCGGCTTTTATTTGCAGGTTTTGGAAACCTCCCCGTGCAGGGGAGGTTCTGCCGAAATTTTGTACTTATAGTGTTGTTTTTCTTGTTTTGCAGACCAGGACCTGTCGGAGGGGACTCGGAGCACCTTGGCACAGCACCGCCTCGCCACTGCACTGTCTCGCCACTGCGCCGGTAGCCTGTCTTCACCGCCACCTTAGGTATAATTAACCTCCATCTCTTATCGTTGTCATACGTAGGTCATGTAACACAGTTAGGCGTCTCCCGTCCGAAAGAGATACGGCCGTTGGTATGCGTGTCTGTGCATATTCGTCGGCCGTATCTGTTTTGGATTGTCCATGTTTTTTGGACAGCCCGTGGATGCGTAGATGGTTAGCTTCCATGTTTTGCTCCCGTCCGAGTCGAAGTTTTGGCAGCACCTCCCCGTTGTTCTCCGGATACACACTCTCCTTGCTTGTATCGGGAGAACAGCGGGGAGGTGCTGCCGAAATTCTGACTCGGGCGGGAGCAGAACATGGAAGCTAACCCGTCTACGCATCCACGGGTGGGATTAGGACATATCCTTCACCTATTAGATGGTAGGAACGCCATGTAGATGCAATCCACGGGTGGGATTAGGACCTGTCCTTCACCTATTAGATGGTAGGAACGCCATGTAGATGCAATTGTTGGTTTTATTACTCGCTTACACATGTATATGACAGAGGATGGCTTACCCTGACTGGATGTACACGGGCTTTGCAAGTAAGAGTGATGAATGGATTAGGGGGGTGGAACATTTCGTGAATGAAGCATTTGACCCGGCTGTTGCTAAAGGGTCAAAACAGATGCCGTGTCCCTGCAGCGACTGTAAGAACTAAAAAAGAAAACTGCCCAGAGAGATGTGGAAAGATATTCACAAGAATGGATTCATGCCAAACTATACCCGCTAGACCTTGCATGGTGAGCGTGATCGTATGGCAGCGGAGGATGTGAGAGCACGCCTCGAGGATTTTGATGAAGATGCTAGGGTGGCCGACATGATGGTAGACATCAACGAGGCATGTGACAATGAAGGATCGGTGGAGGAGGATCCAGAGGAAACCGCAAAGGTGTTCTACTTGATGATGGGTTCGGCACAAAAGCCCCTTCACGAGAATACAACAATGTCGCAACTCGATGGCATTGGACGCCTTTTAGCATTGAAGTCACAGTTGAGCCTGAGCCGAGATGGCTTCGATCTCGTGTTGAAAGTTTTGGGCACAATGCTTCCAGAGGGTCACACGCTGTCGAAGAACACTTATGAGTCACAGAAACTCCTTGGTGCACTTAAGATGCCGTATGAATCGATCCATTCTTGTCCTAAAGGGTGCGTCCTATTTAGGGGAGACGACCTTAAGGAAGCAACGCACTGTCCAAAGTGCAAAGCCTCTAGGTATGTGCAGGTAGAGGGCAGTGATGGCAACAAGAAATAGTCTAAGATCCCCGAGAAGGTCCTACGGTATCTTCCTGTTCTACCAAGGCTCCAACGAATGTACATGACAGAGGAGTCCGCGAAACAGATGACATGGCACAAGAAAGACAAGAGATACAGTGACGAGATGGTACATCCATCGGATGGTGAAGCATGGAAGTACTTCGATGAGCAGCAACCTAGCAAAGCGTCGGAGGCTCGGAATGTACGTGTAGCCTTTGCAACAGATGGGTTCAACCCGTATGGAATGATGGTGGTCCCGTACACATATTGGCCCGTGTTCGTGATCCCCCTCAATCTCCCCCCCGGCGTCATGTTCGATCCCAAGAACGTGTTATTGTCGCTGATAATACCTGGACACCCGGGCAGCAATATGGGTATTTTCATGCAGCCACTGTGGGATGAATTGCAACATGCTTGGGAAAAGAGGGTACGAACATATGACCGAGCTACAAAGCAGAACTTCACAATGCATGTGTGGTACCAATATTCAATGCATGACTTCCTGGCATATGGCATATTCAGCGGGTGGTGTGTTCACGGGAAGTTCCCTTGCCCAGTATGCAAGGCCTCTGTGATGTTCACCTGGTTGAACAAGGGTGGCAAGTATTCTTCGTTCGACAAGCATCGTCAATTTCTAGATGATGACCATGAGTTCAGACGAGACATCAACCACTTCATGAAAGGTGTTGAAGTCACCGACACCATTCCTCAGATTATGAGTGGTGCTCAGGTCCTTGCCGAGTTAGAGGCCCTCAAAATTGATGACAAAGTTGGTTTTAAGAAATATGGTGTGGAGCACATGTGGACTCATATATCGGGCTTGACTAGGCTCCCCTACTTCAAGGACCTTCTTCTTCCACACAACATCGATGTAATGCACACAGAAAAGAATGTCGCCGAGGCACTCTGGGCAACACTCATGGACATAAAGGAAAAGTCAAAGGACAACGTGAAGGCTAGACTGGACGTGGAACAGATGTGCGATAGACCAAAGCTAGTGATGAAGGCCCCTGCTCCTGGCAAGAATTGGAGAAGGGGCCCGGCCGATTACATCCTGAAAAGGGCCAATAGGAAGGAAGTACTAGAGTGGATCAAGGGGTTAAGGTTCCCCGATGGGTATGCGGCGAATCTGAGTAGGGGAGTGAACTTGAAGACTTTGAAAGTCCTAGGGATGAAGAGTCATGACTTCCACATACGGATTGAGCGGCTACTTCCTGCAATGACCCGTGGATACCTCCCCGATCCAGTGTGGCGTGTCCTGGCAGAGTTGAGCTATTTCTTCCGACAGCTTTGTGCTAGAGAGTTATCTCGGGCGGTGATTCTTGACCTGGAGCATGTTGCACCTCTGTTGCTCTGCAAGTTGGAGATGATCTTTCCACCTGGCTTCTTTCTGCCGATGCAGCATCTGATTTTGCACCTACCGCGTGAGGCACGGCTGGGGGGTCCCGTGCAGGCCCGTTGGTGTTATCCAATCGAGAGGTGTCTAAAGATTCTTCGGAAAAAGTGTAGAAATAAAGCCAAAATTGAGGCTTCCGTGGCAGAGGCATTCATAGTGGAGGAGGTGTCGAACTTCACAACGACGTACTATACTGAGAACCTTCCCACCGGTGCACCCCCTCGTTACAACGCCGATGAGAGTTCATCGACCCTGAGTCTATTCAAAGGGCAACTCAGAAGAGGAAGCGTAGGTACCCACAAGCAGTTGCGAGATCGTGAGTGGCACACTATCATGCTCTACGTGTTGATGAACCTTGACGAAGTGGAGCCTTATCGAATGTAAGTTCTCAATGAGCTTGTTACATACGCTGTCAATATCCTCTGCATATCGAAAGAACAATGAGCTTGTCTCTTGTTTTTTCAGGAAGTTTGTGAAAGAACAATGGAAAGGGAGAAGGTGAAAGTCCCTAGTTTGGTTTTGGCTAATTGATGAAACCTAGGACTAACCTTTGTATCTAAGTGGATGATTTAGATAAAGGTGGTCATTGAATATGAGACATAACATTGACTCATATGACCAAGATGGTGAAGACCAAGATGAAGCTTGGCTCGATGGATCAGTTGTGAAGGTGAAGGGCTAGTCGAGGCTTCGAAGCGAAGGACCATGCGATGGTGAAGCTTGAGCAAGGCTTGGCGCCGATGGACCGATGCAACGGTGAAGAGCAAGTGAAGTCAAGGTCGATGGATCAAGACGGTTATGTGATGATATGAAGTGGATCATATCATTTGGAGAAACAAAATGGGCTCAAGGCAAAGGTATAACCATAGGGCCATTTTGTTTTACACTCAAGACACCATAGAGGGTGTGAGTGGTTTAGGATCGATAGCCGAACTATTAAGAGGGGAAGTCTTATCGGTTATTCGACGCATGGGTGCCACTAGGTGAATTCATGAAGTGCATTGCATGTAGGGCCTAGTGAGCTAACTGGAAAACCTTTGAAAATGATTGAGAAAAAGCTAACACACAAGCACATGGAGATGTACACTTGATGGTGTTGGCACATTTGCAAAGGTGGCTTTGGTCGCGCTGTGGTTTGCGGGTAGAGAGGGGTTTGGGTTCCTCTCGATTCAGGCGATTTCAGGGAAATGAAATGCCTATTTTCCACTACGCCGGAAGTCGGAAAAGAAACGGAGGCGAACGGAGGTCACAGAGGTGACCGGACGCTGCACCGGACGCGGTCACGGTGTGACCGGACGCGTCCGGTCAGTACAGCGCAACAGTCAGGCGCGCGGGTTAGGGTTTGCAACCGGCGCGTCCGGTCACTCGCGGGACCGGCGCGTCCGGTCAGGCACCCTGAGGTTTTTGCAGTTTCGCAAGCACGATCGGACGCGGTGCGCGTCCGGTCACACACGATCGGACGCGTCCGGTCGTCAAAGGAGCTTACTGGACTCCGACCGGACGCGGTCACTGTCGCGTCCGGTCGTTGCGAGGAGCGCGTCCGGTCGTTGCTTTGCGGGCGCGCGGTACTATGCGACCGGCGCGTCCGGTCGTTTGAACTGCGCGTCCGGTCATCGCGTTTGACCGTTGGCGCGCAGTGACCGTTGGAGGATCTAACGGTCGCGTTTGAAATCGGAGGACACGTGGACGTCGCAGGGCTACCGGACGCGGTGAAGCGCGTCCGGTCAGTTTCGACCGGCGCGTCCGGTCGTCCCGAAAAATTGGTCAGTGGAGTTGCAACGGCTCTATTTGTTTGGGATGCTTATAAATACTTGTTGGCCGGCCCTTGGGGAGGTCTCTTGGCATTTCTAACACTCTTGTGCATCCTTTGAGCTAGAGCTACTCCTCCCACTCATCTTCCTTGCTTGATTGCAAATCAAAAGTGAGATTGAGTGATCCCAAAGTGCATTGCATAGCTTGAGAGCATCTAGTGGCACTTGTGGGTGGTTTAGCCGGTGGATTTCTTGTTACTCTTGGAGAGTACCGCTCCTAGCCGGCTTGGAGATTGTTGGAGTCGTTGGCAAGAGAAGGTGATTGTTCTTGGCCACCTCCGGTTGATTGTGAGAGGTTCTTGTGCTTTCCTCGGCGGGACGCCAAAAGCAACTCTAGTGGAATCCGCGTGTCATTGAGTTACCTCACTTGAGAGTGGTGTCTTGCGGTGCCTTGCGGGGCGTGCCTTGAGGGGCAAGTGACTTGAGGGTCACACCGAGGAACCATCTAAGTGTTGGTCGACACAACCGGTGACGTAGCTTGTCGGTGCACAAGTGAACACCGGGTGAACAAAAATATTGTGTCTCTTGTCTCCCGGTGATTAGTCTTCATATTGTGTTGTTGTCAATATTGATTGATTGTATATCATCTTGGTGATTGGCAACATCTTCACTCCACCGTCGGTATAAGAATCATAATCCTCTCTTGCACTTACTTTACTAGATTATCTTGTGTAGCTCTAGTGGTAGCTTTGCTAGTAGTTTGTTTAGCTTGTTCTCTAGTGTAAGATTAGTGACATAGCTCTTGTGTGAACTAGAGATCATAATCTACTAGACTTGTGGATAGGAGGCTTGCATCACAACCTTTGGCTAAGCAAAACTCGCTTTACGCCGTTTGTTGTTCTAACAAGTTTGCTTAGTGTTTTTTTTGTAGAATTTTTATAGGCTATTCACCCCCCTCTAGCCATCTAGGACCTTACAAGTGGTATCGGAGCCATGGTCACCGTTTTAATCAAGGCTTAACATCCTTCGGTGTGAAAAATGGCTCAAATTGTGTTCAATCATGTTGGGGGCAAGCCACCGTTCTTTGATGGTGTTAGTTCTTTTGCTCATTGGAAGAGAAAAATGACAATGTACCTTGGTTCTATTCATGAGAGAGTTTTGCAAGTCACCGAGAATGATTTTGCTATCATTGATCCCGATCATCTCACAGATGAAGATAGAGCAAATAGAACATGCAATAGAATGGCTCTCAATACACTTTACAATGGTATTGACACAAAAGTATTTGAGGGCATCAAGGATTTAGAATTGGCTAGTGAAGTATGGACAAGGTTGAGTGAGACATATGAAGGCACTAAGGTTGTGAAGAGTGCCAAGCTATATGGGCTCAAGAGTGAGTTTGAGAACTTCAAGAAAAAGGATGATGAAACAATCATTGAAATGTTTCATAGATTGCAAGTGATAGTCAATGATCTCAAGAGCTTAGGGCACAAGACTCAAGATCAAGATTTTTGTCACAAGTTCTTATCGAGCTTACCTAGAAGATTCAAGATGTTGATCATGATGTTGCAAAGAGATGGGCTTGAAGCAATGAAGCCAAATGATTTGCTTGGTGAAGTATTGACCTATGACAAATATGATCAAGATGTTGATGACAAGGAAAAGGTGGAAGATGAGAAGAAAAAGAAGACCGTAGCATTTAATGCCACCTCCTCCAAGGGCAAAACCATCATCATTGAAGAAGAAGAAGACAACAATGAAGATGGGGAATTTGAAATTGATGATGAGGCACTTGCTCTTGTAGTCAAGAAGATGGGTCACATGTTCATCAAGAGAAGAGGCTTTAAGAAGAGAAATGACAACTTCAAAAGAAATGAGCAACAAAGAAAGTGCTTCAATTGTGATAGCACCGAGCACCTTCAAGCGGAATGTCCTTATGATAAGAAGAAGAACAAAAAGGACAAGTTTGAGAAGAAGAAGAGAGAGGCCAAGATGACATTCAAGAAAGGCAAAAATGGTGCCTATGTGATCACTTGGGAAAGTGAAGATAATGAAGAAGAAGAAGAATCATCCAACAAGGCTTTTGCTTCCATTGCTATCAACAAGAAGCCATCACTATTTGATTCATCCTCTTCATGCTTCATGGCTAAAGAAGCTAAGGTATTATATGATGAGAGTGATGATGAAAGTGAAATGGAATATGCTCATGATAGTGATAATGATAATGATAATGAAAATGATGATGATGAACCAACTAAAGAACAACTATATGACTTGATGCAACAAACTAGAGACATAGCTATTGCTAAGGACAAAGAGTGTAAGAAGCTTTCAATGAAAGTAGCAATACTTGAGAAAGTCCTTAGTGAGCTTAAGACCACTCATGAGAGTCTAGTGGAAGACCATGAGGATCTTGATAAGGCTCATTCCAAGCTTGAAAAAGCTCACTCATTGCTACTTGAGCAACAAGCAAAGAAGGAGGTTGTTGTATCATGTGATATAGGTGTTACATGTGATATAATTGATGAATCCTTTAATGAACCTATCATCATGTCAAATACTAACCCTTCTTGTAGCTCTTCATCCACCACCACTAACTCTACCTCCACTACTAGTGATGGTTTCACTTGTGATGCCTCACTAATGGTTGAGAATGAGACTCTCAAGAGAGAGGTGGATGAGCTCACTCACGCCCTAGGCAAGGCCTATGGTGGTGAGGCCCGCTTGCTTAAGTGCTTGGGTAGCCAAAGGTTCTCTCTTAACAAAGAGGGATTGGGCTACACCCCCAAGAAAGGCAAGTCGGCCTTTGCAACTCCAAAGCCTAGCTTTGTGAAGGGCAATGGTCGATTTTGCAATAGATGCAAGCAAGTTGGGCACCTAGAGCATAATTGCAATAAAAAGAACCAAAGCAAGAACCTTGTTAATGCTATACCTTTTGATTCTTGCTATGTGCTTACCAAGGGTGTGAAGGGTGTGCAAGCTAAGTTTGTTGGTACACCAATTGTGGGCCCAAAGAAGAAGGCTATTTTGGTACCAAAGAGCTTAGTTACTAACCTACAAGGACCCAAGCAAAAATGGGTACCTAAACTTCATTGATTTGCTTGTAGGTCAATTACAAAGCCGGAGGAAGGCATTGGATTATTGATAGTGGGTGCACTCAACACATGACCGGTACATCAAGAATGTTTGACTCAATCAATGACAATGATAGTGGTGTTGATTCTATCACATTTGGCAATAATAAGAAAGGCAAGGTGATTGGCTTGGGCAAGATTGCAATATCAAATGACATGAGTATCTCCAATGTGTTGCTAGTTGAAAGCTTGGATTTCAATCTTCTATCCGTGGCACAGATATGTGATCTAGGCTACAAATGCATCTTTGGGGTTGATGATGTGGAAGTTATTAGTGTGGATGGTTCAAATGTGGCATTCAAAGGCTTTAGATATGAGAATCTCTACCTAGTTGACTTCAATGCTAGAGAAACTTCTTTGACAACTTGCTTAGTCTCCAAATCAAGCATGGGTTGGCTTTGGCATAGAAGACTTGGTCATGTTGGCATGAAACAATTGAAGAAGCTTACAACTCACAATCTTGTCAATGGTTTGAAAGATGTTGAATTTGAGAAGAATAAGCTTTGTAGTGCATGTCAAGCCGGGAAGCAAGTTGGAAGCTCACATCTAAAGAAGAGTACAATGAGCACATGCAAAGCATTTGAGTTGATGCACATGGATCTATTTGGACCAACAACATATACAAGCATAGGCGGCAACAAGTATGGCTTTGTCATAGTGGATGACTTCACAAGATTCACATGGGTATTCTTTCTTAGTGACAAAAGTGAAGTGTTTGACACCTTCAAGACATTTCTCACTAGAGTTCACAATGAGTTTGAGATTAGAATCAAGAAAGTGAGAAGTGATAATGGAAGTGAGTTCAAGAATACAAGAATTGAAGAACTTTGTGATCATTATGGTATTGGACATCAATTCTCGGCCAAGTACACTCCTCAATCAAATGGCCTAGTTGAGAGGAAGAATAGAACATTGCTTGATATGGCTAGATCAATGCTTCATGAGTACAATGTGAGTCATTCATTTTGGGATGAAGCAATCAATACCGCTTGCTACTACATCAATAGACTATATTATCATCCATTGCTAGAGAAGACCCCATATGAGCTACTTCATGGAAAAAAGCCCAATATTTCTTATTTTAGGGTTTTTGGTTGCAAATGCTATATCTTGAAGAAAGGCACTAGATTGGGAAAGTTTGACAAGAGATGTGATGAGGGGTTCCTACTTGGTTATTCAACTACAAGCAAAGCTTATAGAGTTTGGAACAACTCAAGTGGCATTCTAGAAGAAGTCCATGATGTGCAATTTGATGAAACCAATAGGTCACAAGATGAAGAAGAAAATCTAGATGATATTGGTGGAACTCTATTAGTGGAAGCAATGAAGAACATGGACATTGGAGACATTAGAGCAAAGCAAGTAATTGATATTCAAGATGATGATAAAGATCAAGTGCTAAACTCTCCATTCAAGCTAGCTAGTGACTCTCAAGTGCAAGATCTTGGTGCTAGTACATCTCATCAAGATACATCAAGTGATCAACCAAGCTCAAGCAATCAAGTGCAAGTACTCCAACCACAACATGTTGCAAGAGATCACCCCATTGATAGTGTTATTGGTGATATTAGAAGTGGTGTGCAAACAAGATCAAGATTGGCTATGTTTTGTGAGCATGCATCATTTGTGTCAACCATAGAACCAAAGAGGATAGAAGAAGCTTTGAGGGATGCCGATTGGATCATGGCTATGCAAGAAGAGCTTAACAATTTCACAAGAAATGATGTTTAGGAGTTGGTAGAAAGGCCAAATGACTACAATGTGATTGGAACCAAGTGGGTGTTCAAAAACAAGCAAGATCAAGATGGCATTGTAGTTAGAAACAAAGCAAGACTAGTTGCTCAAGGTTACACTCAAGTTGAAGGTCTTGACTATGATGAGACATATGCTCCCGTGGCAAGATTGGAGGCAATAAGGATTCTATTGGCTTATGCTTGTGCACACAACATCAAACTATATCAAATGGATGTCAAAAGTGCATTTCTCAATGGGATCATCAATGAGTTAGTCTTTGTTGAGCAACCGCCCGGATTTGAAGATGACAAGAAACCTAACCATGTGTACAAGTTGAAGAAGGCTTTATATGGCTTAAAACAAGCACCTAGAGCATGGTATGAGAGGCTAAGGGATTTCCTTCTCTCTAAGGGATTCAAGATGGGCAAGGTTGATACAACTCTATTCACCAAGAAGATTGGAAATGATCTATTCATAGTGCAAATATATGTTGATGACATCATCTTTGGATCAACCAATCAAGCTTATTGTGAAGAATTTGGTGCTATGATGGCCAAAGAGTTTGAAATGTCTATGATTGGTGAACTTAGCTACTTCCTTGGTCTCCAAGTAAAGCAATTGAAGAATGGGACATTTGTGAGTCAAGGGAAATACATAAGGGACATGATGAAGAAGTTTGGAATGCAAGATGCAAAGCCAATTTCAACTCCAATGGGTACAAATGGCAATTTGGATAGTGATCTTGATGGTAATATGGTGAATCAAAAGGAATATCGGTCTTTGATTGGAAGTCTACTCTATGTCACCGCATCAAGGCCGGATGTCATGTTTAGTGTTTGCATATGTGCTAGATATCAAGCCTCACCTAGAGAGAGTCATCTCACGGCCGCAAAGAGAATATTGAGGTACTTGAAGCAAACAAGAGATGTTGGACTATGGTATCCCAAGGGGTCAAAGTTTGAATTGATTGGATATTCGGACTCCGACTATGGGGGTTGCAAGATCAATATAAAGAGCACAAGTGGCACATGTCAATTACTTGGAAGATCACTTGTGTCATGGTCCTCAAAGAAACAAAATAGTGTGGCAATCTCTACCGCCGAAGCCGAATATGTGAGTGCGGGGAGTTGTTGTGCACAATTGCTATGGATGAAATCAACTTTGAAGGATTATGGTCTCAACTTCAAGAATGTGCCATTGCTATGTGATAATGAGAGTGCAATCAAGATGATACAAAACCCGGTTCAACATGGAAGAACAAAGCATATTGACATAAGACATCATTTCATTAGAGATCATCAACAAAAGGGAGATATTGCCGTTGAGAGTATTGGCACCGATGATCAACTTGCCGATATTCTCACTAAGCCACTTGATGAAAAGAGGTTTTGCAAGCTAACGAATGAATTGAACATTCTTGATTTCTCAAACATGAGTTGAATGCACCCCACTCACTTATTGACATGCCTCTCCTTCGACATTGCAAGGTAAAAGTTGATTGACATGTCATTCATTCTATGCTAAGGACTTGCTAGAGCATGTAGACATAATAAGTGGTATGCATGAGCATTCATGTTATATCAAATGAATTTGATGGATATATGTTACCACTATTGCCTCTATGTTTGATTTGATCTAGTGGTGGCATATGACATGTTTGTGAGCTTGCAAACCTAGTGTTGAATCTAGAAGATTTGCTATAAGTGTTTAATTCAACATAGGCAAGATAACCCTTATTATGAGGTGTGAAGAAGCTTGTCTTTGGTTCAAATCGAATTAAATATCTTTGGCAAGTATTCTAGGTTGAACCAAATTTGATAAATTTTAACCTACTCCATTAAACATTTTTTTCTTCTCTCCACAATTTGATCCCATTTTTGGGTAAGTTGTTGACAAAGGGGGAGAGAAAAAGATGATTCAACATGATAAAGGAGAAAAATATGATTCAACATGATAAAGGGGTAAATAAAATTTTTTTTGATGCACACAAGTAGGGGGAGCAAGCTCATAAACAAAGTTGTTGCATTTGTTTGTGCATTTTCATATGACTTGCTCATTGCACATGTATTTAAACTCAATATACATGCTTGTGTGGTGCAATGCTAGTATAGAGCTTGGATGATGAAATGATCTACTAGCATGCATAGGAATAGTTTTTACATGTGGTATCTAGACTTGCCTAAAGTCTTTACAAGTGGTCCAAGAACCTTTACATATAATGTTGATCTCACGAGGTTCTTGAGCTTTGTTGGGTGTCTAGTTACTTCATGATGCTAAGGATGGTGTAAAAGGCAACTCCGATTGGTATCACGCTTCAAAGGTCTATTTCTTACACCTTAGCATCATTTTGGTAGAATTACTCTCCCAACACTACTATCCATGCATATGTGCAAAGCTTTCAATCCAAACTCTATGCACATATGTAGGGGGAGCTAATGCTACCAAAACCGAGCTTGTGATAATTGTCCAAACTTTACTTATGAGCAAAATGATTGGACAAGTATGACAAGTTCAAAACTTTTATTATCAAAATCATCTTTGTGAGGGTTGTCATCAATTACCAAAAAGGGGGAGATTGAAAGTCCCTAGTTTGGTTTTGGCTAATTGATGAAACCTAGGACTAACCTTTGTATCTAAGTGGATGATTTAGATAAAGGTGGTCATTGAATATGAGACATAACATTGACTCATATGACCAAGATGGTGAAGACCAAGATGAAGCTTGGCTCGATGGATCAGTTGTGAAGGTGAAGGGCTAGTCGAGGCTTCGAAGCGAAGGACCATGCGATGGTGAAGCTTGAGCAAGGCTTGGCGCCGATGGACCGATGCAACGGTGAAGAGCAAGTGAAGTCAAGGTCGATGGATCAAGACGGTTATGTGATGATATGAAGTGGATCATATCATTTGGAGAAACAAAATGGGCTCAAGGCAAAGGTATAACCATAGGGCCATTTTGTTTTACACTCAAGACACCATAGAGGGTGTGAGTGGTTTAGGATCGATAGCCGAACTATTAAGAGGGGAAGTCTTATCGGTTATTCGACGCATGGGTGCCACTAGGTGAATTCATGAAGTGCATTGCATGTAGGGCCTAGTGAGCTAACTGGAAAACCTTTGAAAATGATTGAGAAAAAGCTAACACACAAGCACATGGAGATGTACACTTGATGGTGTTGGCACATTTGCAAAGGTGGCTTTGGTCGCGCTGTGGTTTGTGGGTAGAGAGGGGTTTGGGTTCCTCTCGATTCAGGCGATTTCGGGGAAATGAAATGCCTATTTTCCACTACGCCGGAAGTCGGAAAAGAAACGGAGGCGAACGGAGGTCACAGAGGTGACCGGACGCTGCACCGGACGCGGTCACGGTGTGACCGGACGCGTCCGGTCAGTACAGCGCAACAGTCAGGCGCGCGGGTTAGGGTTTGCAACCGGCGCGTCCGGTCACTCGCGGGACCGGCGCGTCCGGTCAGGCACCCTGAGGTTTTTGCAGTTTCGCAAGCACGATCGGACGCGGTGCGCGTCCGGTCACACACGATCGGACGCGTCCGGTCGTCAAAGGAGCTTACTGGACTCCGACCGGACGCGGTCACTGTCGCGTCCGGTCGTTGCGAGGAGCGCGTCCGGTCGTTGCTTCGCGGGCGCGCGGTACTATGCGACCGGCGCGTCCGGTCGTTTGAACTGCGCGTCCGGTCATCGCGTTTGACCGTTGGCGCGCAGTGACCGTTGGAGGATCTAACGGTCGCGTTTGAAATCGGAGGACACGTGGACGTCGCAGGGCGACCGGACGCGGTGAAGCGCGTCCGGTCAGTTTCGACCGGCGCGTCCGGTCGTCCCGAAAAATTGGTCAGTGGAGTTGCAACGGCTCTATTTGTTTGGGATGCTTATAAATACTTGTTGGCCGGCCCTTGGGGAGGTCTCTTGGCATTTCTAACACTCTTGTGCATCCTTTGAGCTAGAGCTACTCCTCCCACTCATCTTCCTTGCTTGATTGCAAATCAAAAGTGAGATTGAGTGATCCCAAAGTGCATTGCATAGCTTGAGAGCATCTAGTGGCACTTGTGGGTGGTTTAGCCGGTGGATTTCTTGTTACTCTTGGAGAGTACCGCTCCTAGCCGGCTTGGAGATTGTTGGAGTCGTTGGCAAGAGAAGGTGATTGTTCTTGGCCACCTCCGGTTGATTGTGAGAGGTTCTTGTGCTTTCCTCGGCGGGACGCCAAAAGCAACTCTAGTGGAATCCGCGTGTCATTGAGTTACCTCACTTGAGAGTGGTGTCTTGCGGTGCCTTGCGGGGCGTGCCTTGAGGGGCAAGTGACTTGAGGGTCACACCGAGGAACCATCTAAGTGTTGGTCGACACAACCGGTGACGTAGCTTGTCGGTGCACAAGTGAACACCGGGTGAACAAAAATATTGTGTCTCTTGTCTCCCGGTGATTAGTCTTCATATTGTGTTGTTGTCAATATTGATTGATTGTATATCATCTTGGTGATTGGCAACATCTTCACTCCACCGTCGGTATAAGAATCATAATCCTCTCTTGCACTTACTTTACTAGATTATCTTGTGTAGCTCTAGTGGTAGCTTTGCTAGTAGTTTGTTTAGCTTGTTCTCTAGTGTAAGATTAGTGACATAGCTCTTGTGTGAACTAGAGATCATAATCTACTAGACTTGTGGATAGGAGGCTTGCATCACAACCTTTGGCTAAGCAAAACTTGCTTTACGCCGTTTGTTGTTCTAACAAGTTTGCTTAGTGTTTTTTTTGTAGAATTTTTATAGGCTATTCACCCCCCCTCTAGCCATCTAGGACCTTACAGAAGGGCTCCCACCATCCAAGAAGAAGACAATCTTCTCAAAAATGCCGTGCCCGATTTTATTTCTTGGTTCCGTACAAAGGTACCATCCAACCTACCTCGTTCCAACTAGGAGCGAGTAATGTAACGATCTACCTAGCCTCACCTTGCAGGCCCGTACGGATGCAGAAATGGATGGTGAATTGAAACAGGTTGCACGGGGCTTTGCTACAAGGGTCAAGTCATTCACCGTTTATGATGTGAATGGCTATCGCTTTCACACGAGAAGCCACGAGGAGAGTCAGCCCAACCTAAGGACCACGTGCATAGGAGTTCGTACACCCGGCAACGATGACCGTGACTATTACGGCATAGTCGAAGAAATATACGAGCTCGACTTTGAGGGCCCCCAAGCTCTTAAACCAGTGGTGTTCAAATGCCATTGGTTCGATCCCGAGGCCATCAGAAGAGCCGATGACATTGGGCAAGTCAAAATTCGAAAAGATTCCGTCTATAAAGGAGAAGATGTCTATATTGTGGCTCAACAGGCCACGCAAGTTTATTATCTCCCATGGGCGTGCCAAAAAGACTAGGATCTTGAGGGTTGGTACCTTGTGCACTTGGTATCGCCGCATGGTAAAGCGCCTCTCCCAAACGATGATGACTACAACTATGACCAACAGGATAATAGCGGAGAGTTCTATCAACCTGAGGGGCTAGACGGGCGTTTGGAGATAGACATTCTTTCGCTGATGGGCATGGAAGGTGACAACGACGTCGATGAGGACGAGGGTGAAGTAGTGCAAGATGCTAAGGACTTAATAATGCTTGAGGAATGGAGGGCTCAACGCGATAGACATGTTGTTGAGGACGATGGAGTTGGTGTTGAAAATGGATATGTCGAGGACCTTAGAGAGCTTGACAATATTGACAGTGATGATGACTATAGTGACGATGAGCCAACCACTACCGGTCGTGGAGATAATTTCTAATTCATGTAATACTGTATTTTTATTGTTATTACTTTGCAATTATGTTTCATTCATTTTGCATATCTTTGCAAATACTTCTTGTTTAATTGTACTAATTGGTTTGAGCTTTGTCATTGCAGGCATAGGACAAAATGCCGGGCGGAAGGCGACCGCGTCGAAAGGGGGTCGCCTCGACCTTCATGAGGCACGACGACACCGACAACACGGACCTTCAGCCTCAGCTGGAGTCGTCCACGAGCAGGGACCGTGGACGGGGCCAGGTCACGGCGTCTTCTAGCCCGATGGCCCAGCCCGAGGAGGAGCACTTCGAGGGCGACCACGTCGGGGACGAGGATGAGGAGCCAGTTGTTGAGGCGGCGAGTTCGTCTAGCTCGAACAAACTCTACGCGCGGGGGATCACGCGCCTCCCTGACCGGGCGCCCGCGCCACACGCCCGGGCGTTGATCACACCTTGCGGTGATAGGTAAGTAAACATTCATGTTTTTATGATTAATTCATATGACATGTTGAAAATCGAACTTTAGACTAACAATTTTTCGTAATGCGTCGTGCAGGAACTTTGTCAAAGTGGACGCGACGGAGTCACGCAATATCACTAGCATACAGGGCCTCCTGATTAAGAAGCACTACCCCGGCTTGGTCGTGCACAAGGGGAAAGAGGAGCCACCCTTTTACTGGCCACACTTCTCTAGCGTCGAGGCAAATGGCACCACTCTTGCGTAGGTCATCAAGGCCGAGTTCTGGGTAAGTCTTCAGTACTATGCATTCATTGGATGTTTTTGAAATAATGAAATGAAACATATATGATGTTTGTATGCAGGAGTGGTTCGTGTGCGAGGAGGGGAAAGAGGCCGAGGCGGCGAAAGTCCAGGACAAGGTCTGCAGAGAGCGGCTGAAGGACATGTACTCCGAGACGCACACCCAGTGCGTCATCTCCTACCACCTTGAGGTGCTTGGCCAGAAGATGACAAAGAAACAGGCCAGGGAGATGATCATGTTGCCCGACACCGACATCACCAGGGAGCAGTACATGCAGGTAAGTAGGAAACATTTATTCTGTTTCCTTCCTTGAAAAATAAGTATGAAACATTAATTCTCATTCATCTTCTGACATGTCAAATGCACATTGTCATGCAGTTTCCTGCTGATTGGTGCAAATCGCACATGGACTGCTGGGCCCAGATTGTGGACTCGTGGCAGAGGCCGGAGGCATACGTGGAGCGCAGAAAAAGACGGGAGAACCGCCTGTCCGTGACGAGAGGGGCGTCACACCACCAAGGGAGCGTGCCCCTCCCAGGGTACATGGACACATATGTACGTTTCTGTTTTTTTGTTTGTTTATTTATTTTTGCTAACGCTTTGTTCTCATTACATTTAATCAACCTTGTGTTTTCCTCGCAGCGCAAGACCCACGGCAACGTGCCCATTAGCAAGTTTGTTGGGTACGCCCTGGCTAACAAGGGGCGAGCGTTGGATCCGAACAACGTCTACAACCCGCAGGACGGGCCCGACGCATACACCAACACTGCCGCCTATGAGAAGATGTCCGCGTACGCCACTGCAGCTCGCACACGCCATGGGGACGACTTCGACCTTACCACTGAGCCACTGGACACGGACCTGCTCATGAGGACGGGAGGAGGGAAGCAGCACGGCCAGTACATGATTGCCCACAGCGCAATCAACCCGGCCACCGTACCCACGCTCCGCGAGGTTCGGCAGGGGAGCAGCACGACCTCCGACGTCCCCATACGGCCTCGTCAGCCGAGCTCCGTGCAGCAGATGGCTGCGATGCAGACGTCGTTTCAGGTAACTACAGTTTTATCCGTCGTCCATTGGTTTTACATATGTACATCTCCTTTTGCATTATTTAACCATCGCGGGTGTAATATTGCAGTCGCAGCTGGAGAAGTTGCGGGCCAG
The DNA here is from genome assembly GCA_022457205.1 of Saccharum spontaneum. Classification (NCBI taxonomy): domain Eukaryota; kingdom Viridiplantae; phylum Streptophyta; class Magnoliopsida; order Poales; family Poaceae; genus Saccharum; species Saccharum spontaneum. Next base: position 15,521,503 of record CM039589.1, read on the forward strand.
GCAGGACGAGCTGCAGGAGGCCCATCGGCGAGAGCTGGCGGCCAGAGACGAGGCCCATCGGCGCCACATAGAGGCACAACAGCAGCACACGCAGCGTCAGATCTCGGACCTAGTCAGCTACTTTTAGTCCATTCAGAGCTCTGGAGCGCCTCCGCTGCCTGCCTCACTCTTCGCTCCATCCCCTGTTCCACCCCCTGTTCCTGCCCCTGCAGGGAGTCCGGTGAGTATATATATGTTTGTCTATTGCTTTGGCTTGTGCGGCCGTCCTGCAGGTACTAATGAGATCGCTTATATATTGTGCAGCATCAGTCGTGGGGTTCGAACCCAACCCCTTCACCAGGCAGCGGGTGGCAGATTAGTTCTTATGGCCACCCAAGTACGCACCACACGTGGCCTGGTGCCCATTCGCAGCACGACCACCCTGGGTTGTCCGACAGCCCTCCTCCGCGTCCCGGGTACTCGTACCCGTACCAGTCGGCGCCAGGGCAGGCCATGTGGGCGCCGTGGGCAGGTGGGAGCTCTCCACACCCTAGGGGCACTCACCCTAGTCGGTGTGGCCAGATGGGGGCTCGGGACACGACGGAGGCCACGGCGACGACGGGTCGGACTCACAGCACCAAGGGTGAGGCGCTAGCGACTTCGAGCAGTGATATCCATGTGGACTTGTGGTTTATGTTATGAACTTGTGATTTATGTTGGACTTTATGTTAGATTTGTCATATCTATGTGGATTTGTGATATCTGTGGACTTCGATATGTTTCATGTGTGATATATATGTGGAATTGTGATATAGACATATGAATTTGTGATATATATATATATATATATATATATATATATATATATATATATATATATATATATATATATATATGGCTGTGCATGTAAAAACAGGAAAAAAAACAAAAAACAAAAAAATTCTCAGCTTTGCCGAGAGCCATCTGGCTAGCACTAGGCAAAGATACAAAGTTGTTCACAAGAATTCCAGCTTTGCCGAGAGCCTGCCTATCTGGCTCTCGGCAAAGGAAGGCTTTGCCGAGAGCCAGCCTGGACGGCTCTCGGCAAAGATTTTTTTAAAAAAAATTAAAAAGTCTCGACAAATATTTTATTTTAAAAAATAAAAAGTCTTTGCCGAGAGCCGGCCAACCCGGCTCTCGGGAAAGACGACGTCAACTTTAACGTTCCTCGACGGCGCCGTGGGCTTTGCCGAGGGCGCTTCTGGCCTTCGGCAAAGTCTTTGCCGAGAGCCTGCCGCGTGGCTCTCGGCAAAGAATTCTTTGCCGATAGCTCTTTGCCGAGAGCCACCTGGCAGGCTCTCGACAAAGACTTTGCTGAGGGCTTTTTGTCCTTTGCCGAGGGCTTCCGGCTCTCGGCAAAGAAGTCGGATACAGTAGTGTACGTTGTGAAGATGAGTGTATGGAGAGAAACATGTCAGTAGAGACTGTTAAATATGTCAGTAGAGATTGTTGGGTCTCGCTGGATCCAATTAAAACAGTGTCCGACAGAAAAACCGCTCGGACGCCCGCGCAGGAATTTCTGATTTTTAAATGCATAGAAAAAGCAATTTTGGAATGGCGGGAGTAGTGGTGTACTTAAAAAACATAGGATGGAGCCTTCTCTTTTAGCACACATATATGATCTTAAATTTTGATAGGTGCGCTGGAACCCTCTAAAATAGTAAACTGCAGCATACGATCCATGACGATATGGTACCGAACATTCTTACAAGTTCTGACAGTCTGGTTACTTTGGATGAGAATGATAACTCACCAATATTGAAAGCAACGAACATGACAACATGTATTCAGTTCGTCACCTCGCCTGCTCGTCACCCGTCATGCCTGTGTCAGTTCAGGAGATGAGCTCAAGTCTCGAACCCGATCGGTGCATTGCACATAGACGCGAAGTCAAACAAACGGAACCCACAGAGAAGCCGCAACACTTCTCGAACAGCATCGCGATGGTATTTTAATAACCAATAGCCACTTGCCTTAACGACATTGATTTATCAGCATGCCTACAACATCAGGAATTCAGAATGGTGCTAGCTGCTACTGGCAAGCAGGAGTTGAGGTGCACGCTACGTTTTCAGTTTTCATTCGTGCAGATTCACGTTGACATGCAAAGACTGCAGCTTGGCGTCGAGCACCTCGGAGCAGATCTTGCCCATCGTCCCGTAGAAGGCGGCGAGGTCGGAGAGCTGGTTCACGGTCATCTCCGCCATGAGCGCCCGCGCCGCCGCCTCGCGCACGCCGTTCACCTTGAGGCTGTTGAGGTACCCCGACGCGTTCCGCACCGTGGCGCCCATCTGCTTCAGCCGCTTCTCCTGCTGCACGCTCAGCGACGCCGTGTTCGACTGCACGTCCACACAGGTGTCAGCACTGTTAGCAACGCGTACGGTTCAGACTTGGCTTCGCTTCGTGCGAGCGCAAGCGAATTCGAGTGATATTACCTCGAGGAACTCGGCGCCGGCTTCGAGGTCGCGCTGCTCCGCCGGCTTGATGCGGCCGCCGGAGAGGTACATGTCCTTGGCGAGCGAGAAGCTGCGGGAGATGATCTTGCGCCGCCTCTCCATCTCCTTGCTCAGCTTCGGCGGTGCAGGGACGGGGGCGCCAGTGCCACGGGGCAAGTGAGGAATCGCCGACGTCTTCTCCTGGTACGCGACCACGGCGCGGACGAACTCCTGGTAGGCCCTGGCGCAGCCAGGGTAGTCGAACTCGTCGGAGCCGCCGCCGGGCTTGCGCATGCGCTCCGGGTGGAACTGGAGGCCCATGATGAACCTGCCGTCGCCGGGGCTGTACGTGTCCGGGTCGTAGAACGCCTCGACGAGCCCGTCCAGCGCGACCGCCATGGGCGCGAACCGCTGCGCCAGGCGCCGCACGCCCTGGTGGTGGTAGCTGTTCACCATCAGCTGCGCCTGCGCGCCGTCGTCGCCGGCGGCGAGATCGCCCGCGAACCACTCGTGCAGCGGCGTGCCGGGCAGCACGCGCACCGGGTGCCTGTGCCCGTCGTAGTCGCCGTAGTTGATGTGCTGGACGGCGGTGGCGCCAACCAGCTCGTGCTCCACGTCCTGGTACAGCGAGCCGCCGCAGGCGACGTTGAGCACCTGCGAGCCGCGGCAGATGCCCAGGTAGGGAATGTTGCGCTCCAGGCAGCGGCGCGCGAGGCGGAGCTCGATCGAGTCCTTCTCGTGGTCGATGGCTGCGTCGCTCGGGTGCAGGCGCCGCACGGCCTCCAGCTGCTCCGGCGAGAGCGAGCCGTCGGCGGCGTCGGAGGAGGAGTCGTAGAGGGAGGGGTCGATGTCCTCGCCCTCGCAGAGGAGCACGCCGTGGATGGGCTCGAACGAGTCCAGCAGCGCGTGCACCCCCGCCACGCGCGGCACGATCACCGGCACCGCGCCGTAGCCCACGATGAGGTCCAGGTGGTACTCACCTGAGGACACAGACAAACAGCGCACGCATGCGCCATGCAGGGGCGTCGTCGGTTACATACTACCGTCCAAAGAAATCTCCATGACCATTTGTTCTACTGCTTAGGCTGTGTTTAGTTACTGTAAAATGCCAACTATTTAGAACGATGAAATGCAAAATGCTAAAATTTTTATGGGTGTATTTAGTTCCATCTAAAATGCCAAATTTTTCATGGGGTGGGTGAGGGCTTTTTGAATTTTTTTTTCTCTTGAGGCCAAAATCTAAAATAAAGAATGGATACTTTTTTGTTAAAAATTTTGCACGGTGTTTAGCTCCATTCTGTAAAATGATGGGTCAAAACCCAAAATTTTTTGGGTAAAATGGGGAACTAAACACACCCTTATTAACGCGAATCAGATAATATTCTACAAAGCCAAATTAATGAAGTCGACGGCAATTGGAAAGGAAAACTCACCGACGAAGTCGACGAACTTGTTCTTGCGGACAGTGCGGCGGGAGACGATGAGCACGCGGGGGAGGACGCGGGAGAGGTCTGGGGAGGAAGACATGGCCAAAGCAATCGCGATCTTTCTTGTGGTTAGCTAGCCTATAGCGAGATTAATGAGCTGTGGCTTCTAGTTCCGACCCCTTTGTATGTTGAGAGAGAGAGTTCTTATTGGTTTCTTTCTTGGTTTTGGTGAGAGGAGAGGAAGAAGGGTGGCGATATTTATAGAAGGCGATCGAGAGTGTTTAGGTGGCCGAGATCAGCCTTATCACGAAATCGACTCCGAGCCGAACGTTTCCTAATTCGATGGCGACGTGCGTAATCCAACTCGGCAGGCAACCCCGTCTGGGCGCCGCGTTACACAGGGGTCTGGTCAGCTCTGCCCAAGGTCAAAGGGGGCAACTGCAATATTGCTACTACCTCCCCTCAAAATATTCCTACATGTTGTTAAAACCATGGCTGTATGCATACATATATAGCTGGATGCCAATCCGGCAGAACCGCAGAAGCAGAAGCATAGATGGAAGTGGATATACGTTTGATCTATATATGCTTCTTTTTGGCGAAACATACTACCATACTACTGCTTCCATTCTCTTTATAAGCCGCAGATTGACATAATATGATCTCCCAAATTATACTCTGACCATCTATTTATTTTATTTTAATTATTTATGTATTTATAAATTTATAATAATTGAATAATATGTTTATTACACATATAATCATATTAAGTTTATATTATAATAAATAAAAATTATTAGCCAAATTATTGGTCACAGATTGTGAAGTTTAATAAATTTTGATATATCTGCACGCCTTATAAAAGCGAATGGAGGAAGTACTGCCTTGCTTCGTGATGTATGTTTATCCAACGAGTGGAAAAAAGTTAAGGCTGGAGTTATTGGAATTTTTCTCATGACATACTGTTCATCTCTTGTGTTGCTATATATAGCTCAAAGGGACCACCTATTACATGTAAATTGTCACATTAGATGGAAGAACCTTGAATTATGGCAGCAAATAAAGAGGGGAGGTGGGGGAATCCGAAACTTTCGCTATATACGGAGTAGATGAAGCTAAGAAAAGGCTAGCCGATTAGAACCTTGATGAAGAGATTTTTAAGAATTTTAGAGAGCATAATTGGGGTACTTGCGAAATTGGTAGGCATAGCTAAGTGGATTTCATGACACAGATTATTTGTTCAACTTGAAAGTAAAGGTTTCCTTCCCATGTACTTGTTGTACCTTCTATTATACCGATTATTATGTGACCAAATATGGTCAGGCTTGTGTCTGTTTTACGGCCAAGTTTGACAAAGATGACCAAGCCTAAAAAATGAGTTGGCTCGAATTATTTGTTTAATTATTTTTTAAACTAAAAGTGAGCTGACAGCTCAACCTGTTTGAAAAAAGTAGGCTCAACACTTGCCTGTTGGCATTATTGAGAATTAAATTTAGGACACCAAATTTCCAAACTTAGATAGTAAAATGCTCAGATCTAGTATCAATACTCTATTTCAATTTCATTAAAAAAATAGGGATTTCACGTCCTATATTAATCTTAGTTACTACGATGGGAAAATAATCTATATATACACCATAGTGTTTGCGATGTCAATTTTCCTTTACCAAAGAACTATGAGTCTATGACCCTAGTCATATATTTCTTCTATAAAATATGGGTGCTTACAATTGAACTATCGATTAGATGTTATAATGTTTCAATTGAAATATGATATACTTTTTAGTAGCAACTTATATAATTCTTAGTATTAATACAGTCTAACTCATCAAAACATTTTTTTTGTATTTCTAGGACGTCTCTCTCTTTTTAATGTTTCTAGAGAGGAATAATGGGAAGGCTTTAAATGGGAAGATTCTCAAAATTGTAGTACAAATTATAAGATACATACCATGAACTGGCTGAAAATCCTTAAGTCATCCCCGTTGTAATTAAATTATTCTCTCTTAATACAAAGGCGCGCAAATCTTTTGGATGATTGTAAAAATATAAGATACATGAAACTCTACAATAAATAAAGAAATAAAAGAATCAATTCTCCATTACAAACACCCACGTTGTTGACTTGTTTAGTTGTCTGGTCCACAAAGCACCTATTTTGTTAGAACCACAATAAACACGTCAGCTAGCAAAGCTAACAAGTAACCAGCAGCGCCTTGGATGGGGCAACTCTCATCTGCACACACTAGTCCAGTTCACTAATCTTATCAGCACAAATAAGTTTTCAATTCCATTGTGATGATAATGTTTTCTTTTAAGCACGGCATTTTCAAGTTAATGGAGGTTGGAGGGTCAAAGGACAAGAAGCATATGCTAGGGAAGGAAGCATATCCTACTTGCTTCAGCTTGATTTTGAAAAAGAAAAAAAATAGACTTCTTGTATTAAGCGAGTCTTGACACGGTGACACCTAGCTAGCTCCTGGACAGGAAAGATCGCTAATAGATGGGGACTGCACACTAGTTAATGGAGGTTCAAGGGGCAATGTGCATATGCTACATACTCGCTGCTTGGACACGCACGATGATCTCGCGGGCTAGGCATGTTGTTTAAGTGATTTTTTTTTTGACAAAAATCAACATCTGAAATCTGCAAGATGTGGACCGGACTCATCTGCATCCCAACTTGATTGGAGGTTCAAATTAAAGGATCATAAGCATCTGCATATGCATGTGATTAGCAAGAAACATGTGTGTGCTACTCGCTTTGAGAAACCTGTTTGTGAGTAGTTGATGTGGACTGGGCACTGCGGGTGGTGGTGCTGACTTGTGCTCGGTGGTTATCCAGGGGAGCCTGATACGGCCAGTGACAAACTGCTGATGTGTCGCAGCGCGCAAGGATGCGTCAATGCTCAGCCCATCTCTTCTTGCCTTCCTCTTTAATCGCCTTGCCAACTCAACTCAACTCAAGTAGCATGACCACACTACTCATTTATTAAGGCCTTATTTGGATGAGCATCTATTCATCTCAATTCATATGTTTTGAAGTGGATTGGAGTGAAATTAAACTAAATTTCATTCCATTCCACTCCAACACATGTGGATTGAAGTGAACACACATGCATCAAACGAGGCATAATCGGTAATCGCAGATTTCAAGCATAAGTATATCTTAGAATGCCAAAAATCCTAATCCAGTCTACATGTTTCTTATAATGAGAAGCTGCATCTAGTGATGAAAACGGACGGAAACGGGCAGAAAAACCCATCTCCCATTTCTATTTCTATATTTTTAGCGGAAACGGGACCGCAATCGGAAAAAAACGGAATTAAAAACAGATGAGGATATACGGAAATACGAAAATGGACAAATACGGATGGAGAGCCAGAAAATTAAGTTAGAATAACATAATTAAATATTCTCGAGTATACTTGAACAAAGTGACAAAATAATATATACATATGAAGTTACCGGTCTAATATTTACTAGCACGCCATGTTAACATGCATAATTGGTGATCGGTAGTTTTATGAACATATCAAATTCTAGACATATCTCACATAGATTGAAAACGAGATGAAAAATGGAATAAATATGGGTCAAATTCGGATGAAAACAGGATCCCACAGAAATGGATGAAAAAACCCCTCTCCCATTTTTAGGATCCCACAAATATGGAAACGGACGAAACACAGTAGAAAACAAAACAGGATTTTTTCCGTCCATTTACAACGCTAGCTGCATCGATATACGGATGCATTGTGGAGTACTAGTAGTACTATATAGACTGTAGACTATAGAATATAGACGTATTGTGTGTTCTTCCGGATAAACCGTCGGCGTTCTTTCCCCAATTCCCCTGAAACGTAATGTTCAGTGCAAAGTGGACAAGACAATTGATTTGGTAGGGCGTAAGTTTTCATAGTTGGAGAATATACGCCATGCCCATGCGTTACCTTTTTTTTTTCCAAAAAAAACTTGATTAAATAAGACAATTTTGATTTAGAACAAATTTAAAGTGACCTATAATTTGAAACGGCCTAATGGAGGAGTGATTGATTAGCTATGTACGACTCTGTTTGGCTCCAAGCAGGCAGCTAATAGTTAGCTGCTAATAATTATCTCCTTTAAATCTAAACGATCCAGCTAATAGTTTAGCTAATTGTTAGTTAACCAAACTATAACAACTATGTCACTAGTTGAACCAAACCAGTTAACAATAGTTAATAGTTAGCTAGCTAATACTAGCTGTTAATGGTCCAAACAGGGCGTTAAAACTATATGCAAGCTTTATTTATCAAAATACAATTTAGGGCTTGTTTGGATACACATGGCTAGTTATTAGTGGGCTAAAAATTAGTCTAAATGAGCTATGATTGACTAGCTAGTTTACTAACAACTAGCTGAAGGTTTGACTAAGAAATTAGCCCACCTGTTAACCCTTTTGTTTGGATGCATTAGAGCTAATTTAAACTAAAATTAGCTAGCTAGCATGATATTAAACAATGCCCTTAGTTTTCCATTCCCGTGTAAAGAAAGGAACAAGGGACGGGACGACGGGTATGATTAGTTTATTAGCATTCGCCAAATGTATTTTGTCGTGCATGTGCATATACCCCTATATGAAATGAAAGCATGTAACACGATACATACACACCAACGTGATTAGAATGAGACCGTCCAGCTAACTAATATCGCCATGCAATAATTATGGATGGACGACGACCTCCGTCCAATTACATGACCCTGCTGCAGCTTCCACAGATGATTCATGTGTAGCACTAGTGCGTACGTAACGTAACTGATGAAGTCGACGTTACATCTTGCTTGAGCTTGACGACACACGGTACCGTAGGTTGCCTGTGTTCCGATGCCGATCGAGAGCTCTGGGAGCCACAAGCCCACAACCACGGCCAGCTGTGTTCCCACGCATCAGTGCATGCCGGACGCATGGCCGGAGCCCGGAGGCCGCACCTTTGGCTGTTGTTGACATGTTGGCCGCGACCGCGCGATCGAGTGGGAGGCCACAGGACACAGGCCACAGCCCACAGGTCAGTGCGCTGTTTGGTGATGGGCAGGCATCATCGGCCCTGTTTAGTTCCACGAAAAAAACACTATGCGAAAAAAAGATTCTCCGTCACATCAAACTTGTGATACATGCATAAAGTATTAAATGTAGATAAAATCAAAAACTAATTGTACAGTTTGGTTGTACTTGACGAGACGAACGTTTTGAACCTAATTAGTCAACAGTTGGACACTATTTATCAAATAAAGCCAAAACGTGCTACAGTACTTTTTTGGAAAAAGTCTACTTAACCCCCTGAACTATCAGCTAGCGTCTAACTTACACCCCCAACTATAAAACCGTCTGTTTTACACTCTGAACTATTCAAAACCGTTCAAATTACACCCTGGGGCGGTTTTGGACGGCGGTTTTGCTACAGTACTATGGTTTTGCTACAGTAACGGCGGTTTTGACTTTTTCTTTTTCTATTTATTTCCGCTGAATCTTTGAAAAATCATAGTAAATCACAGAAAAATCATAAAATAGAAAATCTAATTTTATTGGACTCCACATGAGTAGATCTACACGATGAACATATAATATAGTATGCTTTAGTACAAATTTTTTCTGTAGCTTTAAATTATTTAGAAAATCAAATTTTATCTGTAATTAATTGGAATAATTCATAGCTACAGCTTCTATGGTCCGATTGTGATGAAATTTTTATGATGGGGTTATTATTATATGTTTGAACTATAGCAAAAATTTCATACTCATTGGATCATATATAACTTAATTATAGATTTATTTAGGTTTATGTTTAGGTTTATGCTTGTTAAATATAAATAAATCTATAACTAAATTATACATGATCCAATCAGTATGAAATTTTTACTATAGTTCAAGCATATAATAATAACCCCATCATAAAAATTTCACCACAATTGAACCATAGAAGCTGTAGCTATGAATTATTCCAATTAATTACAGACAAAATTTGATTTTCTAACTAATTTAAAGCTACAGAAAAAAATTATACTAAAGCATACTATATTATATGTTCATCGTGTAGATCTACTCATGTGGAGTCCAATAAAATTAGATTTTCTATTTTATGATTTTTCTGTGATTTACTATGATTTTTCAAAGATTCAACGGAAATAAATAGAAAAAGAAAAGTCAAAACCGCCGTTACTGTAGCAAAACCATGGTACTGTAGCAAAACCGCCGTCCAAAACCGCCACAGGGTGTAATTTGAACGGTTTTGAATAGTTCAGGGTGTAAAACAGACGGTTTTATAGTTGAGGGTGTAAGTTAGACGCTAGCTGATAGTTCAGGGGGTTAAGTAGACTTTTTCCGTACTTTTTTTACACCATTTTTACCATGTAAACACACCCATCGTCCACTGGCTCAATTTCCGACAGGGTTAACAGGACACTGGGGCCTGCTGCCGTCCAGGGTCCCTCCTGACTCCAGAAAACGGTGGAGTTGCTAGTGCAGTGTAGTCCTCCTGCACGTAGCCCTTGTCTCTTTTTTTTTCTTTTTCTTTTTTTTTTTGAATAAACACTTAGCCTTGTCGGAGAGGAGGCAGTATCTAGCCTGCTTCTGGGCGTGCCCCCGCTGGTCGCCGCGCATCGGCCGGTTGCCATCTAGGGGAGGTCCTCCTAGGGCCCTTCAAATGCGGATCATACTCCACTACTCCCATTCTTCCTCCAAGCTTGCACTCATAGATGGCTTCTTTTCTGATAGATATATAATAAATAAACAACTGGGGGCATATATATATTCATTAAAGAAAGAGATTTCTTAAACGACCCTTGGAGATTCCAAGGGGTACCAGAGGTTTGGTGCTCATCTACCGCATTCTTGGTGCATGATATACACTGAGGCCGGTACCAATCTGAAGATACGCTTATGATTTTGCTACTGCTGCCTGTCACGGCCACCTGGTACTACCTCCGTCCAAAAAATATATATAATTCTTTGAGTTTTTTCGATTAAAGTGTCTAAAGTTTAATCAAATATATAGATAAAATATAATATTAATTTTTATGACATCAAATAAATATATTATCAAAATAATGTTTCATGATACAACCATTGTCACCTATTCAGTACGATAATTTTTTTTATAATTTATCTATTTAGTATGATAAACATTTTTATATAAATTTAGTCAAATTTGACATATTTGAACATAGTGCTGTTCTAGATTTTTCTTTTTTTTAGATTTGCAGCTTTTCTGAGACAGAGGGAGTAACACGTTGTCATGGAGTGTAAATTGGTTTTGGGTTTTTCGTAAGAGAAGACCAGTAGAATTCTCAAAACTGAAGCTGTGTCTTCGCCAAGAATATATATGTATACTACCGGCAGGCACTGCGGCACAGGACAATGTTCCGCGTTCAAATGAATGAAAAGAAGTTCTGGAACAAAGGTTCTGCAGGCAATCTGAGGCGGCTACAAAAACGTCCAAGTCCTATAGAAGAAGTAGTGCACAACTCATCATACCTCACAAGAACTCACATGGACGGCCGCTAGTCCGGCTGCCCGAGACGCTGAAAGGCCATTTGCAACAGTACTCCTGTACGTAGTAGACGCGTACGTCGTCACCGGTGACGCCGTTAGGCCATTACTAAACAAGAGCACACCTGCACCTACTAGTAATGCACTCATGGCACGCTCACGGGCACGGGCCGCACGTGCACGCACGAGAAGGCTCCGCCTCGGCTACCCGTCACTCGATCGGCTCACATCGAGCATCACCACTACGTACGCAAGTGCACGAACACTGTACGAACAGACATGATGACACCGTATTTCTCTACACCTATTATACGTTTTCTGATACACTTTCTTTTGACGGATACATACAACAAAAAAAAAACATTAAAACGACAGGATGAACACACTTTGTGACTCCGGTCCCGCTAGCAAACCCTAACTACCTCAGACGTTTTTTGAGGACAACTACCTTCAGTCTTGCCAGAAAGAGAGAGCAAAAAGTTTCATGGTAACAGTTGTGCATGTGACTAAACTCTATCTACACTGAATGATCACCATCGCCTGGTGGTAGCGCGGCGGGCGGCGAAGAAGCGGTGGTCCGGGTGGTCGGCGCTCAGGAGCCTGAGCCAGGCGTCGGCGGCCTGCGCGAGGGACGCGGCCATCTGCCGGTCGCGCCAGCCGGGAGTCCACGCCGCGGCCTTCACCTTGTACGACGCCATCGCGAACGTCGGGAGCCACATCGCCGTCACGGGAGCGCATGTACTGGTGGTCGCCGCCGTCGGTTTCGGGCTGCTGTTGCCCGCACCTGCGAACTGTGTGGACAGGGAGTGGTACGTGAGGAAGCAGGCGTCCAGGTCGCGCAGCGTTGGCCCCGTCGGGATCCGGTAGATCGGGTACCTGAAATGACAAGCGCAAGCTGCTGTCAGCAGCAGATCGGTTTCTGAATTCTGAGCAACCATTCTACATCAAGAACTTTGAACAAGAAGCCATGCGACAAGTATCTGATTAGTGTATAGTGATCTAGTACCACCATTACCATGCAACGGAGATCCAGCTGGCCGGCGACAGATCGCAGCTCCTGAGAGTCTTCAGCTCTGGAAACCGCTGGGCGAGGCTACAAATCTGCACCGAATAAAAGTAAGCCCATTTCGTCAGACAAACATTCAGACAAGCAGGACCGAGCCTTGTGATTGTGAGTGATGGACGAGGTGAGTCTCTGTCAGACTCAGACATGCCTTATCAGCCAGCGGCTCACGTTGGTAGGGGGGCTCGGATTCCAGGAACTCGAAGAGGAGCCGCTTCTGGCACCAGCTTCCCGGCTCGCCTTCGTCGCCGGAAGCTTCGCTGCTGCTGCAGGTGCTGCTCTCGCTAGGCTCCTGGGCTGAGAACGTGTGCGTGCTGGAGCTCGTCTCGCGCTCCACGTCGCTGTCGCTCTCCTCTGCACCCGTCCTGCGTTTGGCGTTGGACATCAAGTTCAGCAACAGCAGCAGGGTTAGTTTGCAACCATGATTCCGTGACCACAAAAGACGGATCGTCCTTAAGATTTCCTGGCCGTTCTTTGCGTACAGCTGTGTCATAATGATCTAGTACTACAGCTACAGGTGTCGTAGGTTTGGTCCCGAAGAGTATGTGTACGTGTCAGAGAAGTTTCGTGAGCATACTGACACATTCAGTCAGAAGAGAAGAAAAGGGAACTTCTACGTACGTTTGAGCAGTCCAAATTGTTTCTGAAGACACCACAACTTTACTGCTAAAAACGAGGAATCAATGAATCACAACATAGCCTTTGCATGTAGTGAAGCTTCTGAAATTAGCTAAAGCGTGTACTTTGATTGTAACCTCTAGGTCAATGTTCACTATTTTACTCGCTAGGTAGATATGAGCCTTCAAGACTGGTTTGTCTTTGTGCTCCCTTTTCTTCAAACATTGGTCACTTAATAAGCAGATAAACTGCATGTACGTGTTTCCTTTAGGGAGGAACAGCATGTTCTCTGAATCAGCGTGCTGGCAAATCTACGTGTTGCCCATGAGCGAATTTTTAGTAATTTTTAATCTAGATTATGACTTAAGACACTGTTCAGCACTTTCAGGCTATTGAATTGACTCTGAACTACTTCAAAAAAAAATTGACTCTGAACTTAGTCTAAGAATAATTCTACCCTATGAATTGACTCTAAACTCTAAGAATAATTCTACCAATTGCTTCAGCTTCCAGCTTACTTTTTGTTCTTCAGAACATGTTTGTAACGAGAGGTTTGTGATGTGCAAAATCAAATGTGACGATCTTAACAAGAATAGTTGCGTATTACCTCAAAGGGCCGATGTGCCTCCTGAATCCGCCGTAAAGCTGGATTGCAGATAAGTAAGGGACGTAGTACTGAACAACGCCATCACTGCAACTGTTCAGAACAAGGGGTACAGCAGTGCCGTATGCGCTGCACTCCTTGAATGAATCCCAGAGGTCGCTCAGAGTGAAGAATGGCAACGATTCATCTGCGTCTGATTGCCCCCAACCATTCACGGTCTCCTGTAATGATGGCCAAACTTCAATCGCGTGCCAAATACAAAATAATAGAACAAGCAGGCAAAGAACTTCTGAAATGACACCATCAGTCTGAACGGCACCTCTAAAAGTTCAGAACAGAAGCTCGAAAAGAACCTCTCTCTGTTCAGAAGGTGTGGTTCAGACTGTGCATGCCAATTCAGGCAGGGAATCAGGCAACCAAAGAACAAGGAATGTAGTTTTCAATTACTGAAAGTATAAGCTAAATTTCCTACAATCTTCTTATATCTCCGTGAGTTAAAGAAAAGACTACCAATGCTCTGTTTTGTGATTCTACCGCTACATTTCCCTGCTTTTGTGCAAAAAAAAAAAGGTTTCTGCGATCTTTTCAACTAGAAAGCAAAGAAGGCTATTACTATCTCACACATGAAGGCATATTGGTCTCAAGAACATACTGGTTGAATCAACAAAGGCAGACGAAATGGAAATCGCATCTGCCATTAGCCCATTACCTTGGAGGAGCAGCTGGACGCAACCACGGGCGTGGTGGCCTCGAGGAACCGCTCCAGGTTGCACCGCCTCGCCGGAGCATCGCCGGCGGCGAACCTTCGGCCAGAACCTGCCGCCATCTCCGATCTCTTCCTTCCGCTCGCGCTTGGAAATCGAGGTTCCGAATCTCTCCTCCTCCTCCTCCTCGTGGTGGTGGATGTTAGATGTTTACAGGGTGGTTTCTGAGCAGTTCAATGACGAGTTGCCACAGCTAATCTTTGCTATTAATAAGGCCAGTGGCTCCCAAAAGTGGCGCGCCTGCGCTGGAGCCTGATGAGCGAGAAAAAAAAATCAACCTGCCGAGCGCGCGGGGTGGCGGCGCGTGTCGAGGCGGGAGGGTACGTGGACGGCGTGGATGAAGCTGGCAGCGCGGGAGGGGTTGGAATTGGACCGGCCTGAATCTGGGCGGTGGAGCAGGCCATGGGCGGCGCGCTCCGTGGCCGTGTGGCCCGTGGGCTTAGTTTATGCGCAACGTAACAACGGGCCCACTCGTCAGCTCTCAGCACCTTTGTCACCACCCTCGCCTCGGTTGTGTGGTCAAAGAATAGTACGTGCATTTGGACGGTTGCCCTTCAATATGATTCCACTACTCTCTATATAAGGGCACGTTTAGATTGCAAATTTTTCTAACCCGATGAATAGTACCACTTTCGTCTTATTTGACAAATATTGTCCAATCGTGGACCAACTAGGCTCAAAAGATTCATCTCGTGATTTCCAATTAAACTGTGTAATTAGTTATTTTTTTAACCTATATTTAATACTCCATGCAAGCGGTTAAAAATTGATGTGACGGAGAGAGAGTGAAAAAATTCTAACTTTTTGTTGCATCTAAACAAGGCCTAAGATTACATGTTTATAAAATGGAAAGGCACATGGGGTGGCTTTATTTGCCACTAGAAGTATATGCTAATATATTATATTTAACATTTCATATCATTGCAATGAATAATTCATGGACTCTCTTGATAAGGTTGGAGCATATGTGACAGAATATAGGATTTGCTGTAGACAAATGAGAAGAGGCGTGGACGGAAGAGTGAGCTGGTTAGGTTCCTTGCTCATAATTAGATGTATTAGGTTTGATTAAAATTCTCAAATTCTCAAGTTGATTCACATTTTTTAAATTTATTTTAGGAATTAGTTAGGTTATTTTTTTAGTTTTAGACGACATGCTCGTCAACAAAAAAAACATCTATTAGTATTCGGGTGCTTATAAAACGTATACATACATTATTTATAAAGAGAGTGGACGTGCATACAAGCATCAATATAATATAGTTGGGATCGGTTTGCACGGGATCAATGATATACTATGCTGATTTGACAAAAGATGCCACTAGTACATTCATTCACCACCCATCACATAAAAGAAATCGATACATGAGATTTTTGTAATATATATATATATATATATATATATATATATATATATATATATATATATATATATATATATATATATATATATATATATATATATATATATAACTTTCGGGAGTAACTACTCCCACCGAGAGTATATGCACCACGAGAGCTAGGAGAAGGTTAACAGGCTGGGAAACGTGACCCGTTTAGGCTACTCCTTAATAGCAGCTAGTATATAGGAACGGATCCAACAGTTTGTTAATTAAGTATTAATAAAAATGTTGATTTATTCATCCGTGCCTGGCTTGACTCAATATGCGTATATACTTGAATTAAAAAATACGGCGATACACCGCATTGGGGTTGGCTTCTACCGAAGTAGCTGGCGTGCATATACATATAGTATGTGAACATACTTTTTTGATAACTGGTACATACCTACGTATGTGTACATACTTTTTTTTATAAAGAGTATGAGTACATACATTTTTTTTTATAAAGAGTATGCGTACATACAGATATGAGTACTTACCTACATATGTGTACATACATTTTTGATAAAGAGTATGAGTACATACTTTTTCGGATAGAGAGTATGGATACGTACAGGTATGAGTACATACCTACGTATGTGTACATACATTTTGATAAGAGTATGTTAATTAAGTATTAATAAAAATGTTGATTTATTCATCCGTGCCTGGCTTGACTCAATATGCGTATATACTTGAATTAAAAAATACGGCGATACACCGCATTGGGGTTGGCTTCTACCGAAGTAGCTGGCGTGCATATACATATAGTATGTGAACATACTTTTTTGATAACTGGTACATACCTACGTATGTGTACATACTTTTTTTTATAAAGAGTATGAGTACATACATTTTTTTTTATAAAGAGTATGCGTACATACAGATATGAGTACTTACCTACATATGTGTACATACATTTTTGATAAAGAGTATGAGTACATACTTTTTCGGATAGAGAGTATGGATACGTACAGGTATGAGTACATACCTACGTATGTGTACATACATTTTGATAAGAGTATGAGTACATACTTTTCGGATAGGAGTATGGATACAAACATATTTATCAGGTGTATAAGTATATTAGTATACTAATGCAATGGAGTATGAGTACATACATATTAACAGGGTATATGAAGACCAAGAAAAAATGCTGAAACTAAGTACACAGATACACCTTCGCAGTAAAATACTACATCCAAATCTGACGAGTGGCCAGGCACCATCTTAATGATCTAAGAAGGGAACCAAGCACAACAAATTCAGCATCACCTTCAGATCGAGCACATCATGCCTGCGGAAAGAAAATAAATAGTATGAGATCAGACGACGTTTCTCTTTGCCCTGGTCAGATCCGCCAAGAAGCAAATCAGATTGGGACACGAATAAACATATCGATCTAAAAGAAAGATTTGGGAGTGTCTCAACCGTACCTAGATTCCTTCCAGCCTTGCTCGGTGGAGTCAGCGTACGCCCGACCTAGCTCAGTGCCAGGTGGGCTCCCCTTAGGTGGGTCGCTTTCTCGTGTCTTCTAGATTCTTCTCAACTTGATTTTAATGGGAAATTAATATCTCTTAATTATGGACTCTAAATATAGCCACTGTTCGTCTTAACGGCCGTTTAGTCCGTTTAAACACCGTTTAAAAGGTAAACAGAACTCAACCGTGTTGTTTATGCCTTAAACGGTGAATTAAACGGTTGGACCGTTTAAACCCGTTTAAACCATTCAATCCCGTCTAAACGGTCTAAACAAAATCAGATTAAACGTGATTAAATGAGCTAAACAACCATTTAATCCATAATTAAGTGAATTAAAGGACTACGTCTATCATAATCAACATGAAACTAATTAACATTGTAATTATACGAAGTGTTGTGGGATTTAGATTTCTTCCAACAAGATTATTTGGTAGAATATTTGATTTCTACATGTATAAATATGTATGGGTTCTAGCAAATTTTATTTTTATCTACATAAATATGTATATTTTATTGTTATTGTACAAAACCGTTTATGCCGTTTAACTCCGTTTAAACGGTCTAAACGCTAAACGAAGGGTGACCGACTGTTTACCGTTTAGCGTTTAGGAAAACATTGAATATAGCAAATAATATGTTCGTTTCGATCGTCTCAACGAGCTCTTCGTAATTGTGCACTCCAATTCATCATTTGAGATACTTTTACTTGGTGAAAAATTAAATGTCCTGCAAAACAAGTGAGAGCACCAACACTCGTGGAACTTGTTAGTTTAAACTCCTATACCTATGTTAGAGATTAATTTATGCGCTTATTCATGTTTAGTTGACAATTTATAATAGTAGTTAAGGACCGTCTACAACTCTCCCAAGTTTAACCTTTGCTAGTCCCTTAGCAAAACTCAGTGATGGATCAGGAGTTGCTACTATACTTTCACGCCTCAAAAGTACACATGCGTTCAAACAAGAATTCTCCTTCGGATTGGACTTAACTATTCTGACTTTCAAACTTACCCATATTACCTTCAACTACGGGGCTTATAGCTTTTACTTGGATCTTGAGCAATTGAAAGACAAAACAGTCAAGTCAAGCACTATGTCTCAAGCTCTTTGTTCAACCATTATTTTAGAGTTTTTATAAATTTTTAAAATAATACTTCGAGATTCCTTTGTATGATCCTCTCAAGTCTCTCAATATGTGATATTTGTGGATCCTTACCAAGGCAATAGTGATGTTATGCCTTTTCTCTCTCTCATCCTACAACTAATGTTTATGTGGAGCTCATAGGTATGGAGACAGCGCATACATACTTGCAAAGCATATATTGTAAAGTCAAACAATGAATCCAGAGAAACGAGTCATATACAATCAAATCAAGATGTGCATGCATGTGGATATGAGGAGTGGAGTGGGAATATGGTGGAAGTGGTTATAAATGGTGCAAATGGTGGTAATGGTAAAAACCTATTTCTACTTTTGCTCCTTGAAAACATACCTCTCTTTTGAAAATTAGAAACACTTGCTAGAGAACATGGGCTATCTTATTCATCTCTCTTTTTTCAGGCGGGCATCGGATTACCCACTGTTTTAAATATCTCGAACACTTGTCTATTTTTTCAATACTTTTTCTTTTTCTTTTCATGAATAACTTTTGCATAGCCACATGACTCTTTCTTCAATAAAACTTTTGAGAAATAGAAACAAGAATTCATAGCAATTAATTGGTGGATGGATGAGAAATATTTTTGGTGTTCACTCTCAGTGTAAGAGTAGAACATTTTTGGGTAGATGGAAATAAAAAAACATGGTGTTGCGTACTTCCAGCAGCATATATGGGTGGAGTGTACGTGATCTTGATTTTAGAAGCATGTCAAGTCTCTAAGGTATCAACAGAGCTTGACAACACTCAATGCAAAGCAAGTAGCATATATATGTGGGTTTCCTAGTCTAGCATTCATGTATGGCTGTGGTAGAAATTCAAGCTCTATCATACAAGGAACTCATCATGTAGTATTTAAGATTTTCAAAAGATAAATCTTCAGAACTCAAGTATCAATAGGAACAAGATAAACAGTAGATAAGACCTTCTCATATCATTTCTGTCAATTACCTAGACTTAGATCAAGCATTGGCTACCCACAAGTTTCAGGTTGAAAGTAAATCTTCATGTCAAAACAATTGCACCTAAAACTCAGGAGAATTTAAGGCTGAAAACAAGGTACTTGAAAGGAATTACGGTAGAGCAACTATTCATCATTTTCATGCAAGAGGTTATCTTAGAATCCATTTTATTCTAGGGTAGAAAAGCAAACTTTTGTACATCCTCTCTCTTTATTTTATTTAAAACCAATCTAATATATATCTAGAGCTAAAAAGGAAATCTTTATTTTGTTTTTATAATTATGCATCTTTTTATTATTTTTAATTTAATAAATAGCACACTTAAAAGCAATAAAGTAAAAAGAAAGAAATACTTAGCTAGATACATGGGGGATGCTTTCCCCAAGCTGAATGGTGACGTAGTCGTTCATTCTCGCAATATAGCAGACTCGCAGTGAAGATGTACTCCCTCTATCGGAGCATTGATTGATATTGATTATTGAGACAACACTCCAATAGTGGATAGAACATCCACTCGCTTGTTAGCTCTTCTTGATCCTTCAAAACTCAAATAGACAACATAGCTTGTGGAATTGATTAAGCATTAATAGTTAGCCACCTGAGTCTTAGTTGCCTAGAGCTCTTCCTCTTGTGATTTCTTTTCTCAGTAGAATTTCAATAGGATATCTTTCTCAATATTTTTGAATTTTATATTTTATATGATGCAAGAGAAAATACAAAAAATTCATAAATATTTATTTTTATTTTATGCCACCACAGTGAATATTGCTACAGGTTTTTATGCCACAAACTTACTCACATAGGGCTTTAAGTTTATTAATGCAATGCAACAAGCAAACATTTTTAATTTCTTTTCTAATGCAGATGTAGTAAAGTAAATATGCAACAAATTAATTATGCTAATGCAGAAAGAATAAATATGCTAAAGAAAAATTATGCAATGCTAAAAAGGGAAATATGGATAACTACCGAGTTTACCTCCCGGCCAGGGTTCAGTGATTTAAGTCCTCCAAACAGGACTCCTCCTTGCAGTAGTTCACTGATCGAGTACCTCACTTTACTAATGAAGAATTTTGGGGTGGTACCTCCATTAGTGGCGCTTCCAATGGTGGTGCCACCTTCTTCCTTATTCAGCGTTTTGAAGCCAATCATTGGTGCATCATTATTACTGGTTGAGAACTTTCACTTGTAGATTTAGGGGATTATCTCCCCACGCTTTTACTTGAAGTGTGTTCTGCTTACAAAGACAAGGTAGAGATCAAGTGCATGGGCTCTGTTGGTGGAAAAAACACCAACAGAACTAGAAATTTTATTCATTCTTCTCTAGCCTTAGGCACTACGAATCATGATAAGATTGTTGTTGTGTGCATTGTTCATTTATAACATGGGTGAGAAGATCAGAAGTATAAATGTGGCATTTGAGCATATGAGACAAAAGAGTGGAAGTTGCTTAACCTATGAAAGGATTGTTCATCTTTATATAACGTATTAGAGTTTACGTGATTATGACAATCATCTTCCAAAGATAAGATATGCAATATTTTAGCTCATTCGGTTAAGACCAAGATTAAGAGAATGGTGTTATGAACAAACTTAAAAAACAAATCATGTTGAGTAAATAAGGTTAATCAATCAAAGTTGTAACTCTAACATGTTTGTGTCTTCATGTATGTGCATACCAAGATCAAGAGGAAAACGATGACCACTTACCTTAAGATGTTACCTTCATTATTGGAGCGTGATGACACATGTGATGAAAGGTAAATGACTCTCAATGGTCCTTTCCTTTCTTGCATCTTGGGTTGTTCATGAGCATCTTGTCTCATATGTTACACTCCTTTCTCACTCTTCAGATCTTCTGCTCCTCTTATTATTTCTTCTCTGCAAGGGATTAGTAGACAACACATACCCGAAGGAGTATACAAATGATTAAAAGTAAGGGTAGTGTTGCCAAGAAGTTTAAGGTCAAGCTGTATCCCATGTTTCAAATCATATGCCTTTTCATTTACCACTACTTCAATCTTTCAACAAGGTTATGGCAGAGATGTGTGAAATTGTTTTGAAAAATGCCTCTAACCTTGATTTGAATCTACTGAATGATCTCCTATCATTTCCACAAGATTTGAATATTTTCCTACAAGGGCTAGTTCTTATATACAACCAAATTCTATACAAGTATGTTTTGATATGTTGAATAATATTCTGAGGCATACTTTATAATAGAACAAGGAAGTTTAAAAGACTAAAGAGATTCATTTAAGTAGAAAAAAGAATATGTATGGTGAACCAAAGGAGCATGATTTAGCAAGTTGAGCATGGCATAAAGGTAAAGATGACCAAGACAAATTAGCAACATGTTGTCAGATAATTTAAAGAACTCCACCCCCCACACTCGAATTTTGCAAAAGCATAATTAAGTTTGGATGATAGGACTCTTAAATGTAATTCAATGTTGGATAATGCTTGGTTACATAGACCTTATGTCTTTATCCTTCCTTCTTTTGAAGTGAGTAATGACAAACATACCTAACGGTGGAGGCTTGTCCGATTACCTGTTGGTGAGAGCTCGTGAGCAGGACCTTCCTTACATTCAGCTTTATCATTGCACCATCCGATGGAGATACGGACAATTGCATGCTGTTCTTTCATCAACCTTTCTTGATTCTTCGTTGATTCGTGGTTGACGAGTTGGGGTCTATTGAAGATGCAAACTCAAGTTTCTCCTTGATTATCTTTGTCTTCTAATGGCATGGCAGAGAGTTGTTCTTATTCATTTGTTAGCGATATGCTAGCCATCTTGATGGTCAAAGCTTCACCTCCAATGACGTTGGGGTATCTTTTGTGTGATCATGGTCATTCACAGCCTTACAGGACACCATAGGCAGACCATTGATCAAGAATGCATGCTATGATGTGTTGGCATCCCATCATCTTGGTCCTTATTACTGACATACAAGATGGTGTCTTCGAGGGTGATGAAAACAAACATTGATTGGATGATCTGAGGTGAATTGCTCCCTACTTCTCATCAACCTCCTAGCTTGAGCCCAAGAAAGGTTCAACACTAGGTTGCCTTCGATGTTACTCATGACCAATTGATTTGTCTGTCCACTTCTTATGAGTAAGTGCTTCTATTATAGATCCTTTTTGTGGCAATTGTCTCACTTCCTCTTCATTTCATTGCTGAAGTGGTGGTTTGGCTGTTCACAGGTTCATACCGAACTATGGACAGGCACAATTTTTATTTATTTCTTTCCTGCAAAATGTTAATGGACACATACCCGAGGGAATATAATAATTTTGAACACGGGTTTTGTTGTCCATACTTTTGTGATTTTTATCTATGCTACTGGGAGGATGCATGGTTTTAGGATTATTTAGCATAGATTTTGTCTATCATGTTTTATGTGTTTGCTGCATTCTAGCATGGTTCAAGGCAAATACAACTTGCAACATAAGATAAGTGAATAAATCTTGATACTCACAGTTCTTCCTTCCATTAAGAATGAGCTGGGTCTTTTTTGTGCAAAGTTATTGTAGTTCATCACTTGCCTTGATTCATCTCTGATGTGAATTGATCTCTTGACTTACCCAGATTGAATTTAAAAATTTTCTGTAGGGGTTAGTCCACAAAATAATCGATACCTACTCAAGCATGCCTAATTTAAGAGGTGTATGAGGATTCAAAACCTTAAGCATACTATACTAGATAAAGGTGGCATGAAAGCATTATAGAGATTTATTAAAATTGAAGTGAAAGTGCATGATCATGGTGAGAGGCAGATTTTTTTATTATTTTTTTAAAAACAACTAATCATGAGCCTTCATCACATATCGCAAGGAGGCGGTGTTGAGGGAGTGGAAGGCGGCACAGGAGGAGTTGCTGTCGCGGTTCTCGGTGACCGTCTGACTGGTAGCAAGGCGTCGCGCAGGTCAAGGGACGTGAGGTCGCCAACGTCCTGTACCCACGCCCGCTGAGATCTCGCCGCTGCTACCCGCAGGAAGATGAGCGGATCGAGGGCGCTCCACCATCGCTTGCGGCTCGACGGAGATAGGACGGCGGAGGGGAGTGAGCCGCCGCCTGGCGGGAGGGGGCGGGGGTCACACGCCAGTGGGGTTAGGTCGGGAACGGCGGGGCTGGGGTGAGGTGCGGCGGCGCTAGCCGGGGGTAGGGTGAGGGTCGGAGCTCGGAGCTATATAAACGCACGGGTGAGCAACCGCTAAAGATCGTGGGTCGGGAGCTGGGACTGGGATATAACCCACCCTGACCTCGGTGACAAAAAAAAATTGGGCCGGCCTGGGCCCGTGCGCTGGAGTAGGCCTTTTAGGAAGCCTGGCTAACGGGGCGCTGGGCCTGTTTTGTCTGCCCAATATGATGCTGGGTACCAAATAAATCTGTAGTACCCAGGTACCATATATGACGTGTATATTTCAAGGCAAGGAAATTGACTACTACGAGGGAAATAACCATGTGTATATACGCACTAAGAAGTAAAAAAATGCAATACTAGTATTCGCGATGCATTATATCTTACCTAGTACTAGGAACTAACCATGATGTATATCCAAATAATATATTGTCTATTATAATCATGATAGGGGTTAAGGGCAAGCATTTCATATAGAGACCAACTAAATGTAACTATCATTAGGGGTAACAATTAAATCTATAATATACTAATATAATGGCTATTATAATTAAGCAGAGAAGGTAATTAAATATTGTTCATATTTATGATGCATTATCTACCGCTATAAAACAGAGGAGGGGTTTTAAATAATTCAAGCATGCAATTAATAATTGAAGGAGATTATTTTGGTGCCGCAAGTAAATTCCAGCAAGCAATCAAGCAGCATTCACAAGCATTTAGACAAGCAGACATTTCATCACTCAATTATTGTAGCCTAAATGCATATGGTGAATTTGGTGTATGATTTGTTTTTTTTGTTTCTGAGAGAGATAGAGTCCGCTCCTGTGGAGCCACGTCCGGACGAGAGTCACAAATGGACGCCTGTGGTGGATCATTATAAAAAATATTAACTAACTAATACCATGGATGTCATGGTTATTAATAAAATAAATTATAGATTTTGAACTTTAGGAAAAGGATAAAACATAAAGAGATACATAGCTTTCTATCGTCGCTTTCCATGAACATTTCATGTTTTCTTTCTCCCGTTGCAATGCACGGTTAGTCTAATATTAAATGGCCAAAATTTAGGCTCCGTTCGACTGTGCTAATAAGTCGGTTGAAAAATACTGCTAGCTGATTTGTTGTGAGAGAAAAACACTGTTTCGATTGAAAAAACAAGCTAAAAAGTACGGATTATAAGCCGGATGACCAGGACCTTAGTCACATTTTATTTGTCCCCCTCTCCTATAACCACCTAAATAATGCATACTTTCTTTTCTCCTTTTTTTACTTGATATGGAGTATTGTCATTTCCATAAATATATGATAGTTTTTCTCCCATCGTAACGTCCGGTCATATTTAGTTGGTTGCTACTAAAATAAAAATTCCCAAATTCCGTAGCAGTAGCTATTCGCGTTTCACATATATCAGGGAGATTTAACTTTTTACCATTATAACAATTGCCACTTCCTCAGAGAGCACCTTAAGGGTTGCCAATACACTTTCACCATCACACAGAGAAAACGGATACAAGAATACCACATTTGCTCGCGTGGCACATTAGCCCTCACGCCAGCAGGGATCCAAGTCAGCAGGCACGCGTCAAATGTCCGTCCTACCCCTGCCCTCTTCCTACTCCCAACACGTTGTCATGGGGACTGACATAGGGCGACCTTCTCCACACACCGGAGTGTGGTAGCCTGAGCACGGTGCAGCACGCAGCAGCGCTTCCCCACGGCAGCGATGCACGCCATCTCCCGCAGCACCTTGGGGGACGCGGCCCAGCCACCCTAGGCTTGCTAGTCCGCGCATGGCGCACGCGCCGGTGGCTGCGGACACACGCCGCAGGCGCCGCGCCACCACGACTACGCCTGCCGCACACCCGTCCGCGCACACGCACAGCTCTGCCAGTGCCAACAGCGCCATGGCCAGCTCCGTCGCCCTCATGATGCCGCCCACAGGCGAGGGCGAGGACGGCGGTGCGTCGAGCTCCAGCTCGATGGACTCGTGCGCGGCGATGACCTCCACGACCAGCACGCGGTTCCGACCCAGCGGGCACGCGTGCAGCCGCTCCAGCATCACCGCGCCGGTCGCCTCCATTACGATGTCCAGCAACCGACGTCTGCGTGTGTGCGTCCCTGCGTCTGCGAGCGTCCCTGAGTCTGCGTGCGAGCGTCCCTGCGTCTGCGTGCGTGCGTCGTGGGAGTGCCTCGGTGGTCCTGTACTTCCACGTCGTCGGCGCAGTATGACGAGCTGTGCTGCCGCCTAGCGTTCGCCATCCCGGGCGTTCGATCCGCGGTGGTAGTGGACCTAGCTCCGCGCCCGGAGAGGAGCGCGCGGCGCGCGGTCTCCGCACTCCCCATCGTCAGTCGGTGACGAAGGCGGTGGCGCCCCCCGCTCCGCCGCGCCGGCGCCGGTGTTGAGCTTGGCGAGGGCGAGGAGCTGCGAGGAGAGTTCGAACACCAGCAGCCTGCCATGGCGCGTGCTCGTGAAGGGGCTCCCCGTGGGCTCCGTACTCGGCCACGAAGACGGCGACGGAGATGCCCATGCAGAAGGCCGGGACTCCGAGACCTAGCCCCAGCCCACATTGTCCTGCACGTACATCACCGCCGTGATGGCCAGCAGCATGGACTCGCCGTTGCAGAAGTAGTACTAGTTGAAGAAGCCCCAGCTCTGTGCGCGCTCCGCCGCCCGCGACTGACGATGCTCTGCTCGTGAACTGGCCAGGGGCGGTACAAGCTAGCGTCCACCGCATTCAGGAGCAGGGACACCTACAGCACCGCCAGCTGCAACAGCCAACAGCACGACCTCCTGGCATGTCGCCGTGCCGCCCAACTTGCGCGGTGGCGGGTGGAACTGCAGGAGATCGAGGAGAGCGAGCTACGCTAGTTTGTAGGAAGAAGAGAGAGGCAGGAGGGACATTTCGCGTGACCTGCAGGCTCAGATCCACGCTGGCGCGCGTGGCTGGCATGCCACGCGAGCAAATGTGGTAAATTTGTATCAGTTTTCTCTATCTGCTGGCAAAAAATACAGTGACAACCGTCAAAATACTATTTGAGGAGGTGCCAACCGGTATCTATACCTAATAATAAAGAGGCAAAATTTTCGCGTAAGATGTAAGTAAGACTCCTTATCTTATACATGCTTATACATGTATAAGAGATGCAAGACAATATCAGGTACATCAAGTCCGGGTTGTTTACATGAGAAAAGGCAATCCCATGCATGTTAATAAAGAAAAAGGAAGATGTAAGTTCCACGTGAACCTCTTTGTTCTGGGTGCTTATGCATGCGATCTTCTCTAGGCTCTCATGGCCATCCCTAAAACACGCCATGCTCGTTGACTGGCCCCTCCCCTCTCCGTTCGTGTGTCCGCAGGACCGCGGAGCGCATCCACGCCGTGATGGGCACGCTGCTGCTGTTCAAGGCGCTCAAGCTCGCATGCGCTGCCGAGGACCAGTGGTACGTGAAGCGCACCGGCGTGGGGTGGGAGGTCACCTTCTCTTCAAGGGCATCCTGCTCTTCGCCGTCCTCGTGCTCAACGGCACTGGCTGGTCCTTCAAACCTTACATCCAGGTGCATGAGCTAGCATGTGTCGTCATCGTCTGATCCTCCGATCGATCCATGCTGCATCATCTGCACGCAACGACCAACGATAGACGATAGATCATGCGTGTGCGCGTGCGTGCAGGAGCGCGAGAAGAACGTGCTGATGATCATCATACCCCTGCAAGTGATCGAGAACATTGCGTCGGCGGTGATCGGGGAGACGGGCCGGCGGAGAGGGACTGGCTAGCGTGGCACCAGATCTTCCTACTTGCTGCTGGTGCACGTCATCTGGTAAAATCACGGAGGAGCCGACAACGAGGTCGCTTGGGCTCTGACGGCGATGCAGACCACGAGCACGGCAGCGATGCGGAGCTCGGCGTGGCGAGGGTGTTGGCCGGGCGAGGAAGTTGACATGGTGAGGGGTGAGATCGGGCTCGGAGGCCTGTGCGGTGTGAGGCGGAGGATCCCTGGAGGAGATCCCGTCCGTATGGAGTTGATGGTCACGTGGAGGAGCTGCCGATTGCCAACGTCCCATCTCCCAGGGGCGGAGGATCCGGTATGGCTAGGTATGGCGCCATACCTTGAATTCTGAGAGGTTCATCCCCTTAAATCGCTAGATTCACGCCTGAACTGCTCGTACGCCATGGATGACGGAAGCGAGCTCTGAAACGCGTCCTGACGACATGAAGAGGAAGAACAAACCGATATTAGGCCTACAGTACGTATTCTTTTCTAATTATTACTTTCGGTCTCAGTCTAACGAATTCATCGATTTTTTAGAACTGCAGCGTGCACGACGACGCAGAGATGGAGAATCATTCATTTAAGTTTTATAAGAATCGTAGTCACGAGTTATAAATTGTATACCCCGTTGTAACGCACGGGCATGTTTTGCCAGTAATGATAAAAAGTTATATCTCCCCATATATCAAAGTCGGAACGTGAAGCCAATCGGTATCCGAAACGCCGCAGGCGACCCGCACGGGAATATTTTTAAGGCGACGATGGGGACGGCGGTAGCAGCCACACCGCCCCCATAGTTTTCACTCGCCTGCTCGACGGCCGGACGTATCGGTCCTCAGGTAATGTGCGTGCACACTGATTCGATTCGACTTCTTTAGGTTTTGCACACTCTGTTCCTATGTAAATCGAACCCTGAGGTTATGCTTGGGATTCCGGATTACTTCTAAAGCTGAGATTTTTCTTCCTTTACGCGCGATTTTGATACATCCATTCGCAATCTCGGTTGTTAGCTGTGGTGCAGGTTTCATATCTGCGATTTTAGGTGGGGATCAGGGATGTCGCCGGCAAACAGTAGGAAACTCGCTACTCCGTCGCGGCGGGGACTGAATCCGTGCAAGAGGAAGCGCGGGCGTTCTACCGCTGTCGACGAATCCGAATCCCCGCCATGGGCATCGCTTGACGAAGATCTAATCCGTCTTATCGCTGGGCGCGTGCTGGCCGGTGACATAACGGACTACCTCCACTTCCGCGAGGTGTGCCCCCAATGGCGGTCCAGCACTGCGTGCCCACGCGGGCGCAGTGTCGTCGACCCGCGCTTCCATCCGCGCCACTGGATGATGCTGCCCGAGGGCTACCGCCTCTACCCTGGTCACACCAAGCTCCGTGGGTTGGTCCGCTTCTTCAACCTCCGCACGGGCGCCCTCGCCACTGTCCGCAACCCCATCTTCAAGGACCACTTCGCCTTGGACTCCGTCGACGGCCTCCTCCTCCTGCAGCGGGACCACGACATGGCGGTCCGCCTTCTCCACCCGTTCACCGGCGACGTCGTCGAGCTCCCGTCGCTTGCAACACTCCTGCCGCAGCTGACAGTCCTTGAGCTGCCTTATATGAAGGAGATCCAATTTTTACATGCTCTCAGGAATGTCTGCGCCGCTGTCAGTTACAGCCCCAACGATGGAGTGGTAACCGCCATGCTCGCTCTTACAACGGTACACACGCCACGCGTGGCCTTTGCTACCTCTGAGGATCAGCAATGGACACTCTCGAGCTGGGAAGTTGAACGCAGGAAGGAAACCTTGTCACTGCAGGGCAAGCTGTACTTCCTCACCACCCAACTACAGTTTCTCATGGTCGATCCACCCCAACGACATGTCGGGAAGAAGAAGGGCTCACCATCTTGTTCACTGCAGCCCCCAAAGTTGATCGCCACCTGCCCGCGCTCCAAAATCCGCCGGCCTGCGTTCCTGGCAGAATGCGACTCAGAGATCCTACTGATTGGACGCACCGATGCCTCCACGGCACATGTTCTAGTCTACAGGCTTGCGGACATTATGCTGGGAAGGTTCATCCCGGTAAGATCCATTGGAGGCAACTCCCTCTTCCTAGGGAAGAGAAGCATCTGTGTCTCCTCGAAGGCACATCTGACCATCGGCGCTGACTCTGTTGTGTGCCTGCATCAGTCGTTCAAGTATCTTGGACAGTACTGTCTGAGAAGCAGCACCTGGTCGACAGCTACTGACGGTGATTTCTTGCGTGGACCTATACCGTCTCCATACACCCTCATCCACCATATCTATACATGTTGCAATCGTTACTATTGGTGAGCATCCTAACTGAACTGATCTGTACGTACATGGCTGGCCTGCTCCGGTCCCCAATGATGTGTGCTCCCTGCAGGTAACTGATTTCTTTGTTTCTGTCTTTATACATACAGGAATAAAGGACAAATATTCTGCCCAGCAATATGTCCCAAGTGGGGGGTGAAGGCAAGGTGGCGAGCCGGGGTGAGTCTTGCACTATCCTGTTTCCCTTCGGATGATTTACTTTAATTTCTATGGTGATCATCTGTTTTATGTCAATCTCACATCCTGGCTGTGTGCTTTATTGCCATATTGGCATTGATTTCATTAAGCAGAGCAGCTGTTTAATTCCTCTTAAGATTTGACTCCCCCTATGTGTTACCAACTGATAGCCATAGATACTTATTATATTACACTATATCTGCTTGTCGAAATATTCTAAGCAACTAAGAAAAATTGCATATTTACTACCAGTAGTATATATGATACTCCCTCCGTCCTAAAAAGAAAGACGTTTTCGCTTCCCGAAAAACAACTGCCGGCAATTATATATTAAAATATAAAAATATTTATGCTAAGTAATTAGTAACATCGGAAAGATCTTTAAGTCTAGTTTTTTAATAAATTTATTTAGAGACATAAATGTTACACGTATTTTATACAAATCGAGTCAAACTTGTGGCACGAAAACCCAAAACGTCTTCCTTTTTGGGACGTAAGGAGTACTAGTTAGGTGCCCAGGCCTAAGCTAGGGGATTTCTTTTATAAAAAATAAGGGTTATTTATACATGAAATGATCAATTTAAATATACATATGCATTGACATAGAATTTTTTTAAAAGATGCACATGTAATATACTATCTGTACACCCATATAAACCTCTAGCCTATCCATTACAAGTAATTTTTGCTACACTCGCAAAAGGCGTATATTATAAGCTTAGATTAGATAGTCCTTGTCACCTTGTGTAATGAAATCGTGATACATTAAACTATTGTTGCCAGTAATTTTAACAGATCATCGTCATCCTATATTTCCACTAAAAAAGCTAATAGTTGTTTGGCACTATACATAAGGATGTGATTGACTCTGGGAGGGAGGGAGGGATTTGTGTGACGGATATTAGGAAGAGACAAATGTGTAATGCACTTGAAATTATGCATGCATCATATCTACAGTTACTTGCTGAGATTTAAATAATTATACTGAAATGAATCAATCTTGCAATTCCTAAATTGGAAGAACACCATAATGAACACATCTTGAGTGGTGGAAAATTAAGGTGAATCTACCCCCGCATATTTTTACAATTATAAACACTCGAGAGTCTGTAGCCGTAGCACCCAAGATTACACTTGCTTTAGTCATATGTTATACTTTGGAGCTATTGTTATTATGCAGCAGCATATTGATTAGATAGTGCTTGCAGTTTAGTTGAAATTACTTACATTTGCCATGCTTGTATCAACTGCTATTACTGTTGAGCCATTTTGGATATAACTAGCTACTATGTGTTATCCTGGGTGAAAATTACTGCATATATTGACCTGATTGCTGGTCTTTCCTCTCTCTCTATATGTTCTTGTTATTACCTTTGTACGCTGCCATAGCATTGGTTCTTATCTACGCAGCTGGTTCCTAACTTAATCATTCTTCTTTCATTAGGGCTGAAAGCCTGAAAGGACAGCAGATTTCCCCTACATGCGGAAGCAACTACGAAGTCTGAATTAGTATTTATCCTAAAAAAAGTCGAGTTATTTTGGCATGGACATTCTGCCCTCTACATTATATTTGTTTTCATCCCCGCAATGCTGATAACTCTATTTATTATGTGTTTCTGATGACTATTTATTATGTGTTGCAAATCATTAGTCGCAATATTGTGTTAATCTATTGTGAGATACCAGTAAGAATTTATTTTGTTGCCCAATACTAAGAGATATCCATGTTCTGTTGTACCTAGCAACTTCCGTATAACTTGTAGGTGGTTTGGTTTTCTACCAAGGACATCTTTTGATGTTCTCTCATTTTTCTACACCTGTTGATAGGCCATAGTTATTAGTGCACAAATAATACGACTGTAATTTTTTGCGTGTGTTTCTAGTACTCGGGCTAGACATAATTTAGAAATGAAAATATTCTGTTCACAGATCGTCGTAGGACCAAGGACAATTTAGTCCTTTTACCTCATAAATCTTTTATGGCTGACTGTGTCGCGGTATAAGGGCAGTCCCAAATGATAGTTTCTGTATCCCTAATAAGTAATAACTACGCTGCCAGCTAATAAAAATCTGACGTGGCAATCTAACTAATGAAGAAAGAGAGGAAAATTTGAAAAAACCATTTCCTCGTAGGGAAACGACGTCGACGCTCGGAACGATGCACAAAGAAACCGTCATTTTGGCGTTGGGGAGAAACTAGTAGTCTCTATGTGCTCGCTGCCGGCCGCACCCAGGTCGCGCTCGCCGGCCGCGAAGGACGGTCCGCCGCAGGATGCGTCTCCGCCGAGGCTGTGCTCGCCAGCCGCCGCACGCAGGACGCGCCTCTGCCCAGGTTGCGCTCCCCTGATGCCGCGAGCAGGACACGCCTCCGCTAGGCTGCGCTTGCGGGCCGCCGCGTGCAGGACGTGAAGCTCCTCACGCTCGCCAGCCACTGCGCGCTCGCCCGTGCCATCCGCCCAGGCACTGGCCGCGACGCCGTGCAGGAAGCGCCTCGCCCAGGCTGTTCACTGTTGGAAACTGCACGGCAGTGAACGGCGGCGAACTGGACACGAGTGGCAGCGAGTAGAGAGAACGAACAAGCACAGAACGAACAAGAACACAACGCACAAGAACTGGAACGCAGTGGATTTGGTGCTGCCTGAAAGCGCAGCTTTTCTGTTGTTAGCTTCTCCTTTTATTATGCAATACAGTGAGCAACGCACACCACAGCGCGCATGACGCGAGACTTGTGCGCGTCCATCCCCACGCACCGCGTCTGGCGGCCATGACTGCATGCTCGAGGCGGAGTGAGTCTCACGCCATGAATCATACGCGCGCGGCTGCCACATCCCGGAGCACGCGCGCATGCAACAAAGAAGGAAAACATGCAAAACAAAAAAACAGCGTCAGGCTTATCTAACATTACTCCTCCTAAGCCTTGCGCGGATGCTGTACATCTCGGACCCCAATCAACGAGCGCAGTTCACAGAAACGCTCTCGTGCCAGGGCCTTTGTCAGAATGTCCGCCAGCTGCTCTGTAGTTCCGATCGACTCGGTCTTCACCCTGCCATCCTCAACACACTCTCGGATGAAATGATACCTGACATCGATATGTTTGCTGCGGTCGTGGAACACAGGGTTTTTGCTGAGCGCGATGGCGGACTCGTTGTCAATCTTCAAGCTGGTGGCACCAGCCTCTCTGCCTCTGAGTTCTGAGATCAGCCGTGCCAGCCAGATCCCTTGACAAGCAGCTGTAGTTGCAGCTATATGCTTCACAGGATGATAGAGCTACAACCTTTTGCTTCTGAGATTGCCAGGTGATGGGGTTGTTGCTGAGGAAGAAGAGGACGCCGGTAGTGCTCTTCCGCGTATCAATGTCACCCGCCTGATCACTGTCACTGTAGCCGAGTAGGCGGGCCTCCTCCTTCTTCTTCCTCTGGTACTGACAGCCATAGCTGAGGGTCCCAGAGATGTACCTGAGAATCCTCTTGACTGCCCCCAGATGCTCGGTGGTTGGGCTTTCCATGAAACGACTCACATAACCCACCGAGTATGCTAAGTCTGGCCTTGTATTCACCAAGTATCGCAACGACCCCACAATGCTTCTGTAATGAGTAGGATCAACAGCCGGGGCGTGCTCAACTTACTGAGTTTCAGGCGTGGTTCCATGGGGGTGCAGGTTGATTTGCACCCTGTCATCCCTGCAGTTTCCAGAATCTTGGCAGCGTATGCGTTCTGTCACAGGGTGATGCCCTCCTCCGATTGGGATACCTCCAGGCCGAGGTAGTAGTGGAGACGTCCCAAGTCACTCATCTTGAAAGTGGAGTGCATCTCCTGCTTGAACGTGTCAATGTCGACTTGATTGCCGCCGGCGATGATAAGATCGTCGACGTACACCCCCACCACGAGGCGGCGGTCTCCAGCACCGCGGAGGTAGACGGCGTGCTCGGAGGTGCTCCTCTGGAACCTAAGCCTGAGCAGGGACTCGTCGAGTTTGGCATACCAGGCTCGCGGAGCTTGTCGGAGCCCATAGAGTGCCTTGACGAGGTGGAGCACCTTGCGTTCATGGCCCCGGAGGATGAAGCCGGGGGGCTGCTCGACGTAGACATCTTCTTGCAGCTCGCCGTTCAAGAACGCGGACTTTACGTCCATGTGATGAACAGCCCAGCCTTCGCAGGCGGCGTGCGCGAGCAACAGCCGCACGGACTCGAGGCACGCCACGGGAGCGAAGACTTCGTCGAAGTCGATCCCTTGGCGCTAGACATAGCCCTTGGCGACCAGCCGGGCCTTATGCTTGGTGACGATCCCAGCTGCATCCTTTTTGGCCTTGTAGACCCACTTGAGGCCTATTGGCCGAGTGCGCGGCGGCAGCTCAACCAGCTCCCAGGTGCCGCTCGCCTTGATGGACGTCATCTCGTCCATCATCGCGTGGCGCCAGCACTCATGGCGCAGTGCCTCCTCCAGCGAAGTTGGCTCGGCGTCGCTCGCAAGCAGCAGGCGCTCCTCCAGCTCTCGTTCAGCAAGCCCCGGCGGTAAGGCCGGCCCGATGACGTTGTCGACGCGCCGGAACCGGAGGGGTGCGTCATCATCGTGGTCGGCGTCCAGCAGTTCGCTGGCTCCGGTTCCAGGCGACGACGCGAACTCGATGTTCTGGTGTGGCGCTGAGCTCGACGTCACAGACGCTGGGTCACTGGTTGTAGGTGTCGCCGCAGGCGTGTCCACAGCTGGTGGCGGCGATGATGCTGATGGAGGAGGTGTAGCAGAGCCTGACGTCGAGGCCTCAGCTGGAGCACGTGTTGTCAATGTACTGGTGGTGGTGCTCACAGCAGGCTCTAGGGGCTCGGACTCCTCGATGATGAATCCGCCGTGGTCGACGTCATGTTCATTGGACCACACCCACTATGCCGCTTCATCGAAGATCACGTCGCGGCTGATGTGGATGCGCCGGGTCGTCGGGTCTTAGACGCGGTACGCCTTGGAGCCGGGTTCGTAGCCGACGAAGA
Organism: Saccharum spontaneum; assembly: GCA_022457205.1. Classification (NCBI taxonomy): domain Eukaryota; kingdom Viridiplantae; phylum Streptophyta; class Magnoliopsida; order Poales; family Poaceae; genus Saccharum; species Saccharum spontaneum. The sequence goes on from CM039589.1 coordinate 15,556,374, forward strand.
TCATGCGCCGGCTGCGGTCATCCAGCTTCTTCTGGTTCGGCGTGGTCATCTTGACATGGGCGACACACCCGGCACCGCCGGCGCGCTCCCGGTCCACAGCTCGTACGGTGTTCTTCCCCCGATGGCTTTGCACGACGACCGGTTCAAGAGGTACACAGCCGTCGCCATGGCCTCGCCCCAGAACACGCCAGGAAGGGACTTGGCCTTCAACATGCTGCGTGCCGTGCCCACGACAGTCTGATTGCAGCACTCCACGACGCCGTTCTGTTGGGGCGTGTACGGCGCTGTGAGCTCGCACCAGACTCCGAGGTGGGCGCAGTAGTCGATGAAGTCCGCCACGGCGAACTCGCCCCCGCGATCGGTACGCAGGGCGAGCAGCTTCTTCCCGGTCTTGCGTTCAGCTGCGGCTTGGATGTTCTTGATGGCGGTAGCAGCAGCATCCTTGCTCGGCAATAGGGCGATCCACATGAAACGTGAGAAATCGTCGACGAGCAAAAGAAAATACCGATTGCCGCTTGGTGTCGCAGGCGTGATGGGGCCGCAGATGTCACCGTGAAGGAGCTGCAACGCCTCTGTCGAGCGCCCAAGCACCTTCTGAGGGAACGGCGCCCGACGCTGCTTGCCGGCGAGACAAGCCTCGCAGACCTGCTCCACCTGGCTGAGCAGGGGCAGGCCGCGGACCAGCCCCTCGCGCGCCATCTTCCACAGCGCGGCGAAGTTGATGTGGCCGAACCGCACGTGCCACGTCCAGGCGGCGTTGTCGGAGCGCGCGGCCAGGCAAACTGGGCGTGCTATGGTGACGTCGAGCACGTACAGTCTGCCTGGACTCCGTGGGATCTTCGCGAGCAGGCGACGCTCCTCATCCCGAACACGCATCACGCCTTCCTCCACGAGCACCTGGAAGCCGCTTTCATCGAGTTGACCGACAGAGATGATGTTGGCGGTGAGGCGCGGCAGGTAGTAGACGTTGGGGAGCGACCGGTGTTCCCCGTTCTTGCAGGTGAAGAGCACGGTGCCGCTCCCTTCGATCTGCGCGATGGAGCCGTCACCGAACCTGACGGAGCCGACGACGCCGGTGTCGAGATCGACAAAGGCAGCCTTGGACCCGGACATGTGATTGGAAGCGCCGGTGTCCAGGATCCATTTCCGCGGGTCTGGATCCGTGTCGGAGTCAAAGGCTGCGAAGACTTTCTTTTCGATGAGGTGTAGAACAGCGCCATCTTGACTCGAAGTCGGCGGCGCCTATGCAAGCGCTGCAGGCAGTGGCTGTGCGGGCGCAGCAGGCGGAGGTGGGTGCGCGAGCAGTGGAGCGGACGGCGGCTGTGCAGGTGCTGGAGCAGACTGCAGCGGCACGAAGGTGTGCGGCGGCGGCTGCACGGAGGATGGGAACGCGGATGAGTGCTCCTGCTCGTGGGCTGTAGCCACAGCCAGCATTAGCGTTTGCTCATCGTCTTGGGCCACGTGGGCCTGCTGGGCCGGCTCCTCCTTCTTCTTACTGCGGCAATCACGGGCCCAGTGACCCTTTTTGCCACAGCGTGGACATGGATCGCCCGGAGGCGCACGGCTTGAGCTCGAACCGCTCCGGGAGTCACCGTTGCCACTGGCACCGCGGCCACGGCCTCGCCCCAGAACACGCCAGGAAGGGACTTGGCCTTCAACATGCTGCGTGCCGTGCCCACGACAGTCTGATTGCGGCGCTCCACGACACCGTTCTGTTGGGGCGTGTACGGCGCCGTGAGCTCGCGCCGGACTCCGAGGTGGGCGCAGTAGTCGATGAAGTCCGCCGCGGCGAACTCGCCCCCGCGATCGGTACGCAGGGCGAGCAGCTTCTTCCCGGTCTTGCGTTCAGCTGCGGCTTGGATATTCTTGATGGCGGTAGCAGCAGCATCCTTGCTCGGCAACAGGGCGATCCACATGAAACGTGGGAAATCGTCGATGAGCAAAAGAAAATACCGATTGCCGCTTGGTGTCGCAGGCGTGATGGGGCCGCAGATGTCACCGTGAAGGAGCTGCAACGCCTCTGTCGAGCGCCCAAGCGCCTTCTGAGGGAACGGCGCCCGGCGCTGCTTGTTGGCGAGACAAGCCTTGCAGACCTGCTCCACCTGGCTGAGCAGGGGCAGGCCGCGGACCAGCCCCTCGCGCGCCATCTTCCACAGCACGGCGAAGTTGATGTGGCCGAACCGCGCGTGCCACGTCCAGGCGGCGTTGTCGGAGCGCGCGGCCAGGCAAACTGGGCGTGCTATGGTGACGTCGAGCACGTACAGTCTGCCTGGACTCCGTGGGATCTTCGCGAGCAAGCGGCGCTCCTCATCCCGAACACGCATCACGCCTTCCTCCACGAGCACCTAGAAGCCGCCTTCATCGAGTTGACCGACGGAGATGATGTTGGCGGTGAGGCGCGGCAAGCAGTAGACGTTGGGGAGCGACCGGTGCTCCCCGTTCTTGCAGGTGAAGAGCACGGTGCTGCTCCCTTCGATCTACGCGATGGAGCCGTCACCGAACCTGACGGAGCCGACGACGCCGGTGTCGAGATCGGCAAAGGCAGCCTTGGACCCGGACATGTGATTGGAAGCGCCGGTGTCCAGGATCCATTTCCGCGGGTCTGGATCCGCGTCGGAGTCAAAGGCTGCGGAGACTTTCTTTTCAACGAGGTGTAGAACAACGTCATCTTGACTCAGAGTCGGCGGCGCCTGTGCAAGCGCTGCAGGCGGTGGCTGTGCGGGTGCAGCAGGCGGAGGTGGGTGCGTGAGCGGTGGAGCGGACGGCGGCTGTGCGGGCGCTGGAGCAGACTACAGCGGCACGAAGGTGTGCAGCGGCGGCTGCACAGAGGATGGGAACACGGATGAGTGCTCCTGCTCGTGGGCTGTAGCCACAGCCAGCATTAGCGTTTGCTCATCGTCTTGGGCCACGTGGGCCTGCTGGGCCGGCTCCTCCTTCTTACTGCGGCAATCACGGGCCCAGTGACCCTTTTTGCTGCAGCGTGGACATGGATCGTCCGGAGGCGCACGGCTTGAGCTCGAACCGCTCCGGGAGTCACCGTTGCCACTGGCACCGTGGCCACGGCCTCGCCCCAGAACACGCCAGGAAGGGACTTGGCCTTCAACATGCTGCGTCCCGTGCCCACGACAGTCTGATTGCGGCGCTCCATGACGCTGTTCTGTTGGGGCGTGTACGGCGCCGTGAGCTCTGCCGGACTTCGAGGTGGGCGCAGTAGTCGATGAAGTCCGGCGCGGCGAACTCGCCCCCGCGATCGGTACGCAGGGCGAGCAGCTTCTTCCCGGTCTTGCGTTCAGCTACGGCTTGGATGTTCTTGATGGCGGTAGCAGCAGCATCCTTGCTCGGCAATAGGGCGATCCACATGAAACGTGAGAAATCGTCGACGAGCCAAAGAAAATACCGATTGCCGCTTGGTGTCGTAGGCGTGATGGGGCCGCAGATGTCACCGTGAAGGAGCTGCAACGCCTCTGTCGAGCACCCAAGCGCCTTCTGAGGGAACGGCGCCCGGCGCTGCTTGCCGGCGAGACAAGCCTCGCAGACCTGCTCCACCTGGCTGAGCAGGGGCAGGCCGCGGACCAGCCCCTCGCGCGCTATCTTCCGCAGCGCGGCGAAGTTGATGTGGCCGAACCGCGCGTGCCACATCCAGGCAGCGTTGTCGGAGCGCGCGGCCAGGCAAACTGGGCGTGCTATGGTGACGTCGAGCACGTACAGTCTGCCTGGACTCCGTGGGATCTTCACGAGCAGGCGGCGCTCCTCATCCCAAACACACATCACGCCTTCCTCCACGAGCACCTGGAAGCTGCCTTCATCGAGTTGACCGACGGAGATGATGTTAGCGGTGAGGCGCGGCAGGTAGTAGACGTTGGGGAGCGATCGGTGCTCCCCGTTCTTGCAGGTGAAGAGCACGGTGCCGCTCCCTTCGATCTGCGCGATGGAGCCATCACCGAACCTGACGGAGCCAACGACACCGGTGTCGAGATCAGCAAAGGCAGCCTTGGACCCGGACATGTGATTGGAAGCGCCGGTGTCCAGGATCCATTTCCGCGGGTCTGGATCCGCGTCGGAGTCAAAGGCTGCGAAGACTTTCTTTTCGACGAGGTGTAGAACAGCGCCATCTTGACTCGGAGTCGGCGGCGCCTATGCAAGCGCTGCAGGCGGTGGCTGTGCGGGCACAGCAGGCGGAGGTGGGTGCGTGAGCGGTGGAGCGGACGGCGGCTGTGCGGGCGCTGGAGCAGACTGCAGCGGCACGAAGGTGTGCGGCGGCGGCTGCACGGAGGATGGGAACACGGATGAGTGCTCCTGCTCGTGGGCTGTAGCCACAGCCAGCATTAGCCTTTGCTCATCGTCTTGGGCCACGTGGGCCTGCTGGGCCGGCTCCTCCTTCTTACTGCAGCAATCACGGGCCCAGTGACCCTTTTTGCTGCAGCGTGGACATGGATCGTCCGGAGGCGCACGGCTTGAGCTCGAACCGCTCCGGGAGTCACCGTTGCCACTGGCGCCGCGGCCACGGCCTCTGCCACGGCCCTTTCCCTGGCCGCCGAAGCCAGAGCCACTCCGGCCGGGCTCCGCGTCCTTCTTCTTGTACTTCTCGACCCACTGCTCCTCAGTGAGAAGCATCTTGCCGCTCGCGGTGTGCGCCGGGGCGGGCTCGACATCGTCGGCCGCCTTGAGCCTTCCGGTCACCTCTTCAATCGAAAGCTGAGAGATGTCAAGCAGGGTTTCGATTGAGATTACCAGCTGCTTGTACCGCGGACGGACGACGCGCAGATACTTGGCCACCACTTTCTCGTAGGGCTCCGGGTCGCCGAGAGTTGCCAAACGCTGCACGATCCCCGTCAGGCGCAGGGCGAAATCCTCGATGGGCTCGCCTTCTCGGAGTGCAATGGACTCGTACTCGGCGCGGAGGTTCTGCGCCGTCGCCTTCCGCACCCGGTCGTCGCCGATGCGAAGGGTCTTGATGGCCTCCCAGGCGTCCTTCGCGGACTCCTTGGCCACCAATATGGGGACCATCTCCGCTGGAACACCGCTGCAGATCGCGTCGAGCGCACTGCGGTCGTCGTCGTAGTCTGCGTCTTCGTACTCGACGGCGTCCCACAGATGACGCGCCTGCATCTTCAGCCTCATGCGGAGCGACCACTCGTGGTAGTTGGTCCGCGTTAGCTGTGGCCAGTTGCCGGAGCTGTTGCCCTCTCGGACGATCCGCTCGATGACGACTTCCCGCAGACGGCGTGTGTCGCGGGTGCGCGAACGGCCTGCGCCGCGCGTGCGTGAACGGCGTGTGGGAGAATGAGTCGGTGAAGGTGAGCGCTGCGGCGTCTTGTTGCCTGAGCCGCTGGAACCGTCGTTCTTCTTGGGGTCATCCTTCTTCCCAGCCGGTGAACGGCCACGAGGTCTCGACGGAGACGTCATGGCAACGGCAAGGTCCCTCGCAAACTAGCTCCGATGCCACTTGTTGGAAACTGCATGGCAGTGAACGGCGGCGAACTGGACACGAGTGGCAGCGAGTAGAGAGAACGAACAAGCACAGAACGAACAAGAACACAACGCACAAGAACTGGAACGCAGTGGATTTGGTGCTGCCTGAAAGCGCAGCTTTTCTCACCCTGTTCGTTTGAGCTATTCAGTGGAATCAGCAGCCATCCATTAGTGTTTTTCTCTCATAACAAACCAGCGAACAGTACTTTCAGCCACAATAAACCAGCGAAACGAATAGGCTGTCTGTTGTTAGCTTCTCCTTTTATTATGCAATACAGTGAGCAACGCACACCACAGCGCGCACGACGCGAGACTTGTGCGCGTCCATCCCCATGCACCGCGTCTGGCGGCCATGACTGCATGCTCGAGGCAGAGCGAGTCTCACGCCATGAATCTTACGCGCGCGGCTGCCACATCCCGGAGCTCGCGCGCATGCAACAAAGAAGGAAAACATGCAAAACAAAAAAACAGCGTCAGGCTTATCTAACATTCACGCCGTGCAGGAAGCGCCTCCGCCCAGCCTGTTCTCGCCGGCCACCGCACGCAGGACGCACCTCCGCGAGGCTTTCGCTCGTAGGCCACCGCGCGCAGGCCACGAAGCTCCTCGCTCCGCCAGGCGTGCTCACCAGTGCCGTCCGCCCAAGCACTGGCCGCGACGCCGCGTAGGACGCGCCTCCGCCTAGGCTGTTCTCGCCGGCCGCCTCACGCAGGACGCACCTCCGCGAGGCTGCGCTCGTAGGCCGCCGCGCGCAGGCCACGAAGCTCCTCGCGCCGCCAGACGTGCAGTGCCGTCCGCCCAAGCATTGGCCACGACGCCGCGCAGGACGCGCCTCCGCCCAGGCTGTTCTCGCCGGCCGCCACGTGCAGGCCACGAACCTCCTTGCGCCGCCAGGCATGCTCACGAGTGCCGTCCGCCGAAGCGCTGGCCGCGACGCCGCGCTGGACACGCCTCCGCCCAGGCTGTTCTCGCCGGCTGCCGCACGCAGGACGCACCTCCGCGAGGCTGCGCTCGTAGGCCGCCGCAAAGGCGAGCCGCCGTGTAGAACGTGTCTCTGCCCAAGCTGCGCTCGCCGGCCACCGCGCGCAGGCCGCAAAGCTCCTCGCGCTTGCTCTTCGCGGCGCACTCGCCCGCTCTCTGGCTGGCCGCCAGTGCGCTCAGGCCGTGGCCGCTGCCTGCGTTCACTTCGGCTTGCATACGTGAGTTTGGGAAAGCAGAGAACTAGAGGAGAGAGAGGGGAAGGGATAAGAGAGAAAAAAAAGTCCAATATTTATTAGGCAAAGACTCTACCATTGTGTAAGCTAGGGGGTGTTTGCTTTGGGGAGTTAAAATTTAACTTGCACTGTAGCACTTTCATGACAAAAAGTTTCCAATCATAGAGTAATTAGGCTTAATAGATTCGTCTCGTGAAAAACCCCTAAACTGTGTCAACATGTATGCAATTAGTCTACATTTAGTACTCCATGCATGTGCCGCAACATTCGATGTGACGGGAGTTAAAATTTAACCTCCCCCAACCAAACAGGGCCTTAGTTTCTACAAATGAATTTTCTGATGTGGTGTTTTTGGACATCGTAGTTTCTATTGTTAGGACTGCCCTAAGGTACATGGGACTTTTTTATTTTTAATTCTTTTTTAAACAATATTTCAAAAGTAATCAAAAAAAAGAATTAGCGAATCTGACCATTTTGGTCGCACCAGCCTAGGTGGCGTGACTATACAACTTTGTCGTGTCACATGCGATGGCGCGACAGGGGGTTACACGGTGGCACGCGTGTTTGACCGGGTGCTGGCGTGGAGGGCGTGGGGCCCGCTTGTCGCGCCACATGCATTGGCGCAACCGACCTGCCGTGCCAGAGAGGCTGGCGCGACAAGCCGGCCCCAGGCCCTTATTACTCTCCTCTTCCTCCTCTCACTGGCATGGTCGTAAACACATCGTTTCCCTGGAAGCTTTCTCTTCTCTTCCTCCCTTCCTCTAAATCTCCTTGATGTTGTTTGGAATTGGATTTTGGGTTGCACCGGTCTCATGCAATAGGTATGACTCCCTCGATCTTTGTGGTTTTTGGCTTGAATGATTTTGTTTGTATAGTGCAATTGTTTTTTTTCCTCCTTCTTGTGTTGTTGCTTACAAATTGCTTGGATTGTTAGGGATTTAGGATGCAATTTAAAATTAGAGTTCATGTGTATTGAATAGATGTCTAGGGTTTAGGGTTCTTGATTTAGGGATGGTGATTTAGGTTTTGTGATTTAGGGTTTGTGATCTAGGGTTTCATTTGTACTAAGTTATAGAGTTTGCACATTTAATTAGAATGATTTGGATGGAGATTTCATTTTGCAAGATTCAATGGAGTTGTCCAATAACAAGGAGTTTGTGCACCATCCGACGGACCATAATGCCAAAGGTCCATTCCCACCAGCCGAACCGACACAAAAGTGTTTTTGTGGGTTACCGGCCTTTGGGAAGCAGTCAAGGCATCTGTTGTCGGCAGGCCGTGCTTTTTCTGCTGTCAACTTCGGCGTCGCGCCCCCTCCAATTCCGATGGTTCTCTCAACATATGCAACTTCTACTAGTGGATCGATGGTGATGAAAAGTTCGATTGCCGCATCATGTTCTTTCCTTACGACCCCTGGAAGAGTTGTTCGTACCTTTGAGTTTGTTTGATGGGTGCCTCCACCATCGAATCCTCCTGAAATGACAAATATAGAGAAGCTTTATGCTGCACTAGACCATCGTATCAATCCTCCTAAATGCCACTATGACAAGGTTGCTGTACTCGAAGACCCAAGCAAGGACAGACTATTTACTCCCTTCTACCGGTGTGATCAGCGTGACAATGCAAGTATTCCTTCGATGTTCCTTTTCTCATCTATTTTTTCGGTCTCCCTCATCACCATCGATGCCCTGTCATGTCCCTTTTATATGTACTTGAATAGATACTTCACTGATTTAATGCTCCCACGGGCCTCAACATTTATATGGTAGTTGAAGGTACGTAGTAGGCAAGGGTTGTAAGGCATGACCCATTGATTGTCTAGGTAATGGCCTCGAACTTTTACCATGCGGCCATCATTGCGTCACCGATATATGGGGTATGAATCCTTTCCCTGTGATGTTGCCTCACAGAATGGGCGCAGGTAACGGTTCTTGCATGACCCACGGCCCACCGTGCACGGACAGGATTGATTAAGTATCCCGCAGAGACCATGCATCATATGCTTCGTCACCATCTTGTAGAGCTCAGGGTACTTCTTGTTTGGTAGCTTTGCACTGATAATCATGTCATATTGCTCGGGCAATGTGAGCTTGTACTTCCGTTCCATTATTAGCAAGAAATGTGCATGCAGTAAGCCCCTCTTCTAGAACTCCACTACATATACGTAGGCCTTCACCTTACCAAGTATGCCTTTCTCCATCAACATTTTCCTCATTGCATCTAACTTTGCTCTGAAGACTCATGTTACGAGATTTGGGCGGTCCTGTGGTGTTTGGCCTGGATAAAGTTCATTTTTTATCTCATCCCAGTTGGGGTTGCACGTCATTGTGAGGAAGATATCAGGTTTACCATACTTTCGCACCAGAGCTATTGCATCCATGTATTGGCACCTCATATCACGGGGTCCTCCGATGAATGACAAAGACAGGACAGTACGCCTTTCAACATTTTCAGCAGATCCTTCACCCGAATGCATGTGTATCCACCAAGCCTTGGTACAGGTCAGCCCTCAAAGTATCCTGATTATTTCTCATGTAGTCTAAACGCGAGCTCTCAATCTTGATGTAGGTGTCGATGGCGAGCTGCTGGAAAAGACACCGGCCATAGAGTATTGGATCAAATATCCCTGGCCACATCTGGAACTTGTAGCAGTAGTAGTCGCGTACGGAGACACATGTATTCGAAACAGGTTCTGCAGGACATATTATGCGAATTAGTATCATGAGTTAACAGAAAAGAGTTTATATTGCATTATTATTAAAAAAGAGTTCAAGTTACCTCCATCATCATCGTCACCATTCGCAGCATTCTCGGCACGCCTTTTACGGATTGCTTGAGCTTGCTCAACTTGAGCCATAGTCACACCCAATTTTGGGATGCAATTGTGCCGCCTGAGCTCACCCTTTGGTAAGAACAGCGGGTATGACAGTGAGTCGTAGCATGCATTATATGAGTGGATGCTGTGTATAGACCGATCCTTCCCTTGTAGGAGAACACTATGCTCGAATTGGCCATGACGCTCACTCCCCTCAACCCAGATGGCAGCCACCTCTGATGTCAATGGCACGTTATATGTTCTTTGGTCAAGGCGCTGGTCAAGGTTCAACTCGACCCAGTAATCCTCAAGGTTTTCAACGTGTCCCATACTCCTTAGTTGCTGAGAGTTGGGATTCCATTCAAGGATCCCCACCAATTGTTGTATAACTTCTATGTCTTTTTGGGCGCATTGCTCACGGCACTTGCTCATCCAATGCTTGAGGGACGAATCATCATCATAAAAGTAAAGCTCGAGGTGTCTCTTTTCGACACCCTCCTCTTTACCAAATGATCGTATGTTATGGTAAATCTGACCATGGGCACGGAACGTGTAGACACCACAGATTTGCATGTTAGTGGTGATACGATCTAGGTGGCAGTACAAAGAAGTGAAAGAGAAGTGGCCATTGAAATATCTGATGTTAGCACGAAAGTGCCTAGCATCAGTGTTCGAGCTTGACCACAACCTCATGAGCTCTGGTGGTGTCTTTGGAGTTGAAAGATGAATCTTTCCACCCCGACAACAAAATCCGGGGGTTCACCCTCGAATTTCTTTGCATTGCAGTGCTTGTAGTTTGGCGCCGATGGTAGCATGTGCGACTCTGACGGGACATTAGCGTAAACCTTGTCGTATGGATCCAGGACATCAGGCTCACTGTTCTCCTGGTCATCCTTTATCACAGAACCTCCTAATTATGATGGCCCACAAGTACCCGTCATTGCCATAATGACCTCTGACAGTCGTACTTATGTTCACCATAACCTAAAAGGTCTGCTTTCCTCCGAACAGGATCCAATCACAGGAGTATTGCAATATTACAACAGTTTATTCAAAATATTCAACAGAGTAAAGTAGCGGAAGTCTTATAATAACTTAGGATTATAAACCAGTTTTTCAAATCCCAAACCTTATGTATCATTATTACAAACCAGTAGTAGAGAAGTATCGGTAGTAACTTTATTACATCACACAAGCGAGATGCCTTGCCCAAAGGCCACACAGTCTACTCGTCGTCACTGTCTTCAACCACGACGGTCATGCAACAAGGCTCGAAGCAGACTTGTTCATGAACCGCACCTGCAACAAGGGGTTCAACAAACCCTGAGTATGAGAGTACTCAACAAGACTTACCCGACTAAGACAAAGACTCCAAGGGCATGCTAGCTTTAGAGAATCAAGGTACGGGTAATCCAGAATCAAGATTTTCTTTTGCAGAAAAGCTTACTAAGATAAGTCCTTATCTTCAACATTTTACTTTTACCATTGATGGTTCATTACCCAACTCTAGGTGATCCTAGTCTAGATCAAAGTAATTATCATCAAATCCTTTCTCATTCTTTCTTTCATTCCAGTTCTTAACTACGATGCAAGTCAGGTGATCAAGTCTCCATAACCGAGGAGCAATGACGATTCGAACCGATTATACCCAGCTGGGGATCTCTAACATCATGACATATGTAGAATCGAATCTTGCATATATCAACCCTCATTTAGATCTCCTAAAACCAGAACGTGTCCATCGCCATCCGAGAGTACAGTACTCCTCGAACCCGGCCCGATTCTAGCCCCGAGGGTACACGCTACTCCCGCCATCTCTCCACTCTCAGTGCGAGGTTAGACGTTCTCGTAATGGAATCACCAACATTTTGGGCTTACCCAAGGCATGAGGCTAGTTGCAAAGTCTCAAACACAACAGGCTTACAACGAACAGACCTTAACTGACAAGGCGGAAACACTACATTGAGACTCCTTTCCCAATGCATGTTAGCAGTGGCCAAACCACCCACCCGATCTTTCAAGTTTATTCTTATATTTCAATATTCATTCAATATGCCGTCATGGCTATATAAACATTGCATTTAAAAGCCTAACAGGTATCAAAGGTGATATCGCAATAATCAAGGATGACAATGCAGCAATTAGGTTATCACTCAACTCCTAATTACTTAATGCAATAAACCATAATAGAAATAATAAAACATTTGTAAAATTCAAGGTAGGGTTTAAATGCACCGGGGCTTGCCTTGCTCTGACACGACGACTGACTCAGACTCGCGGACTCCAACGTCTGGTCCGGAACCCATCGACGATCGCTCTTCTCCGGAAGCTTGCTCGGTGACTTCGGCTTCTTCGAAAGCGGAAACTACACGAATACATAACATGCTTTAACATGATGCTCGATGATAAACATGATGCTTGATGATAACATGCTACGAGTTACGACTTGAGTACAACTTCCCTTCACGGTACAGTCGCAAACAGAAAACCTACTAACTAGTAGCGACGATTTCCAGCGATACCAGCTTTTAACCTAAACAAGTTACTAACGAGCTCAAACAGGGAATTAAGGTGTCAAAGATCACCAAAGGGTAGTGACCTAAGGACATCACTCAATCAAAAGGGCACACAACACTTAAAGTTCTCAAATTAACATTTATTTACTATTTAAATAATTAGGGCATAATTAGAAGTTAATCAACCTTTATCTAAACAAGCTCAAACTTTTTCTATGGGTTAAGAATGATTTATAATAGTGTCATAATAAATTTCATAATTTTTGGATAAATAAATTAATTATTAAAATTCCTAGAAGTTGCATTTAATCTTTATTGGAACCAATTAATTCTACTACACAAAGTATTCAAATTCATGATTCAACATTTTTCCTAGATAGTTTATACATTGAGAAGCTTACCCAAAAATTTTCATGAATTTTGGAACTCTACAAAATTTTTAATGAATTAAACAAATAGTTGTACTATTCATTTATTTGAAAAAGAAAAACAAAAACGAAATCCGAACCGGGCTGCTTCTCTTCCTCCCCACCGGTCCGGCCTAGCCAAACGGCCCGCGTGCCCGCGCGCTCGCCCACGCTCGCGCTGGCCCAGCAGGCGGCCCAGCAGGCGGCCTGCCTCGCGCGCGCGCCCGCTCTCCCTCTCTCTCTCGCTGACAACGCGGCCCTAGCTGTCATCTTCCTCCTCCCGCCCTCTCGCTCGCTCCCGCGTGCTCGCTCGCTCTCCCACGGTGGCCGGCCGGCGGTCAAGACCTCGGTCGACAATTAAACCCTACCAGCACCATCTACATCTCCCCGCGATTCCGTTTTGCTAAGTAGCACCGTAGCTCGAGCCCTAGCGACCCGCGAGCGACGGCGATGGCGGCACGGCGGGCACGGGAGCAGCACGCCGGCGCACACAAAGCGGTAGAGACTAAATTGAAGGGTCAGGGAGCATCAGTGGCTCACCACGGTTGCAGTGGAGCTCTCGGTGGCGACGGGGAGCAGCTGGAGTGGCCTGGCCACGGGAAGGCGAGGATGGCGAGCGGTCGCCAGAGTTGGGCACGGGAATAGGCGGTGCGGAGGTTTGGGTGCGAAAACTGTGAACTCCGATGGTCCACGAGGTGCGCGAGGCCGAGGCGGAGCTAAGGATGCGGTTGGCGTGGCCGGAGATGGCCTGACGGCGGCAGCGGTGAGCGGCGGAGCTGCGGTGGCGGCGATGGCGAAAACGAACAACATCACTGTGAGCTCTAGGTATTTATAGCAGGCAGTCGCGACTACAGAGCGGCACTGCTAGCGTCGTCGCGCTGGCGCTCCCGACCGCGCACGAAGGCCGTGGAAGGCCACGGCGGCGATCGGCCGGCACCCATACCGGCCGGTGGCCGACGTTCATTGGCGTGGCACTGTAGCTCCCCCCAAACTCTGAATTTCAAACTAATTTTTCAAATTACGTTCAAATTCATGTAACAACTTGAAAAACTTCCAATCTATGAAATCTTCAGAATTTCAAGCTCTACAAGTTTTGTATTGAACACTTTTTCAAATTCTAAATAGATTTTTAAATTTGAGTTTAAATTCAAAAAGGGACACATTTTTCAGATTTGGTAATTTAGAAATTACTTTTGATTTCGTATTGAAACTTCAAAATCTCCAAACACCAAAGTTGTATATCTTGACCAGACCTACAACTTTGCTGTTCAAAACATTTTCAAATTCTGCCTCCATTTTGAAATCTTAGATTGGGGACAAAAATGAATCAAATCTGAAATTTGTTTATTTTCAAAATTGCTCCACATTTTACACTAAAACTTTGAAAACTCAAAACACCAAAGTTGTAGCCCTTGAAAAGTTATACAAACTTGGTTTTGAACTTTTTCCCAAATTTTGCTTAGATCTTGAATTATTTCAAAAGGGGTAAAATAGGGTTTTGAAATTTAGGGTTTTCGGAGGAATTTTCAATTGGAATTTGTTGCTACTTTGATTTGTGATTACTTAGTGATCAAAACCTCACCCAAGGGCATCATTTGGACCAACATGACATGGTTGACCAAATGCCACTCGTGGTTGACCAATTTAGCTTCTGAAATTCTTTTACATTTTCCCCAAATTTGAATTTAAATTCGAATCGGAAAACTCATGATGAGTTTTGGGACTCCAACTCAAACTCAAATTTGGAGCTTCATTTTAGAGTTGTACTTGAGCTCATACCCTACACTTGACACTAGTGTGCAACACGGTCACACACCTCAAATTACGCAGGGCATGGACTAAGCATTTGCGGTGACATTCGAAATTAGGGTTTTCGGGTTCGGATCACACCACAGAGAAACACATTCAATCTAGATAAGTAAACTTGTTTTAGTTGATGCATAACAAAGTTAACCTAACAGGGATGCTTTGCAGTGCATTATGATGACATGGCAGATTAATTAGCACTATAACACCCGGGGTGTTACAGCCCTTCCCCCTTAAAGAAATCTCGTTCCGAGATTTAAAGTCTTGAGTTAAGTAATGAAAAAGAAAACATGTCAAGCAAACACGTCCAAGACTTGTCTACAAAACAGGTAGGGGTTTTCTACATTACAAAAAATTTAAAAGGATAGGTTACAGTTTATAGAAGAAATTGCAACCTAGATAGAAGCAAAGAACTCCGGGAAATTCTCTAACAGGTAATCCTCCGATTCCCAGGTGGCTTACTCTTCTGAATGTTGATTCCACTGTATTCTGTACCATTTAGTTGTTCTACTTCGGGTAACACAATCTTTTTGATCCAAAACTCGGACAGGATGTTCAGAATATGTCAAATCCGGTTCAAGTTCAACTCCCTCAACATCAACCACTTGATCATGTACTTGTAGACACTTCTTCATTTGTGATACATGAAATACATTGTGCACGGCTGACAGTTGTTCAGGTAGTTTTAACTTATATGCCACCTTTCCACATTGTTGAATGATTTGAAAAGGACCAATATAACGTGGTGCGAGTTTGCCTTTGACTCCAAATCTGCTAACTCCTTTCATGGGTGATACTTTTAGATAAACATAATCCCCTACTTGGAATACCAAAGGTCTACGCCTTTTATCAGCATAACTCTTTTGTCTGGACTGAGCAGCTTTCAAATTATTCTGGATCTGTCTAACTTTTTCTTCTGTTTGTTTCACAAGATCAACATCGAAAAACCATCTTTCTCCCGGTTCTGACCAATTCAATGGAGTTCTACACCTGCGGCCATACAATGCTTCAAACGGTGCCATTTTGATACTCTCTTGATAACTATTATTGTAGGAGAATTCTGCTAAAGGTAACCACTCGTCCCAAGTGTCTGAATAATTAAGTGCACATGACCTTAGCATGTCTTCTAGAATTTGATTGACCCTTTCAGTCTGACCACTTGTTTGCGGATGATAAGCGGTACTGTGCAAAAGTTTTGTACCCAGGGACTCATGTAGGTGTCTCCAAAATTTGTTGACAAACTGCGTACCTCTATCAGATACAATGGTCTTTGGTACCCCATGAAGACTCAGGATTCGTGCAATATATATTCTTGCATAAGTTATAGCAGAATAATCTACCTTAACTGGAATAAAATGAGATGACTTTGTCAGTCGGTCCACAATGACCCAAATTGAATCAAAGCCTCTTGAGGTCTTGGGTAACCCAGTAATGAAATCCATACTGATATCTTCCCATTTCCATAATGGAATGGGCAAGGGTTGTAACATTCCTGCCGACCTCAAGTGTACTGCCTTCACTTTACAACAAGTGTCACATCTGGCAACATACTTGGCGATCTCAATTTTCATTTTGGTCCACCAAAATCTCTGTTTCAAATCTTAATACATCTTATTACTCCCTGGATGAATAGAAAACCTTGTACTATGTGCTTCATCAAGAATGAGTCGACGTAACTCTGCAACCTTTGGGACCACTAGCCGGTTCTTAAACCACAACACATCTGCATCATCAATACTAAAATCTGTCGGTTGACCAGTTCTAACTTTTTCTTTGATGTGAGCTATTCCGGAATTTGTTCTCTGAGCAGATACAATTTGATCTTTAATTGTTGATTCTACTGTGACATTAGTCAACTGACCTTGTTGAACTATTTCAATATTCAACCTTTCCAATTCATAACATAAATTATAATCTATTGGCTTCACAGTCATGCAATTGCAATGATTCTTTCTACTGAGTGCATCAGCAACAACATTCGCTTTTCCAGGGTGATAGTGTACTTCTAAATCATAGTCCTTTATTAACTCAAGCCACCTTCTTTGCCTCATATTCAATTCTGACTGAGTAAAGATATACTTTAAGCTCTTGTGATCTGTATACATGTGGCAAGTATTACCTAACAAGTAATGACGCCAGATTTTTAATGCATGAACCACAGCTGCTAGTTCAAGATCATGTGTCGGATAATGCTCTTCATGGCGCTTCAACTGTCTCGAGGCATAAGCAATGACTCTGCCTTCTTGCATCAATACACAACCAAGGCCAATACCCGAGGCATCACAGTAAACATCAAATGGCTTTTCTATATCTGGTTGTACCAAAACTGGAGCAGTTGTCAATGACTTCTTTAGAATTCTAAAAGCTTTCTCACATTCTGGAGACCATACAAACTTAGTTTGATTCTTCAACAACTCCGTGATTGGCTTGGCTACCTTTGAAAAGTCAGGTATGAATCGACGGTAATAACTCGCCATTCCCAGAAAACTTCGGACTTCATGAACTGAGATTGGTGGTTTCCAATTCAGAATATCTTCCACCTTGCCAGGATCTTCTGCTACTCCTTCGGCTAACAACACATGTCCTAAGAATTGCACTTCTCTTAACCAAAACTCACACTTACTGAACTTGGCATATAATTGGTGATCTCTCAGACGAGTCAGAACTACTCTGAGATGCTCAGCATGCTCTTCTTTACGTTTGGAGTACACAAGAATATCATCAATAAACACAACCACAAACTTGTCAAGCTCCGGCATGAAAACTGAGTTCATCAGATACATGAAATGTGCTGGTGCATTAGTGAGACCAAAAGACATAACTAGGTATTCATACAGTCCATATCTGGTGGTGAATGCAGTCTTTGGGATATCTTCAGGTCGAATCTTGATTTGATGGTACCCTGATCGAAGATCGATCTTGGAAAATACCTTTGCCCCCGCAAGCTGATCAAAGAGTAGATCAATGCGAGGCAACAGATATTTATTCTTAATGGTTACTTCATTCAGCGGTCGATAATCAACACACATCCTTAAAGTCTGATCTTTCTTCTTGACAAAAAGAGCTGGACATCCCCATGGTGAGAAACTGGATCTGATAAAACCTTTGTCACGTAACTCTTGCAATTGATCCTTAAGTTCAGCCAATTCATTGGGTGGCATTCTGCAAGCTCTCCGGGATATTAGGGCAGTACCCGATTTTAACTCAATTACAAATTCTACATCTCTGTCCGGTGGCAGACCTGGTAGATCATCTGAAAACACATCTGGAAATTCACAGACTACCGGTATATCACAAATCTCCTGTACTGAAGTTGCACATATCCTTTCAACTGTTCTCTTGGGAATAGGAAGTTGGATAAGAAGATGAGATTTATTATCTGGCAGGTTCAACCTTATAGTTCTGTGCAGTGCATCGATAAGGGCTCCTCGTTGGTACATCCAATTCATAACCAGGATTACATCTATATCTAGTTTCTGTAATATTATCATTGAGGTAGGGAATATATGCCCACCTAACTCTATAGGTACGTTACGTACCACCTCCTTAGTACACAGTCGTCCCCCGGGCGACTGGATAAAGAAATCTTCTTGTGTTCCCATAATTGGAATGTCATGCTTAACAACAAAGGTGCGATTTATGAATGTATGCGATGCACCTGAATCAAATAACAGTACTGCTGGATGATTAGCAACAGGGAACATACCCATCATAACAGGTTCTCCCTCTGGGATTGCACTTGCTTGAGTGTAGAACACACGTCCGGTCTTCTTCTTCTCACCCTTACCCTTCTGAACATTCAGATTATTATTCTTACTATGAGGTTATTGCTGTTGTGGTACGGGAGCTCTGGGATAATTAGGATTGTACTGCCTTGGATACGGGCAGTCCTTGGAAAAGTGGCCTGGCTTTCCACAATTGTAGCAGGGAAAGTTATGGGTTACGGGAGTCTGGTTTCAAATACCAGGGGCATTCGGCTGTTGTGCAAATTACGGGGTTGTGGCAGGATGGAAAAACGTCTGCGGCTGAGCTTGGTATTGCGGTGGACGATAAGTTGGGCGAAAATGGTTCTGAGGGTGGTAAACAAACTTCTGGCGCTTCTTAATGTCGCCAGACGGGCTAGAAAACACTGACTTCTTTTTCTTTGACTCTTTGTGTAGTCGGGACTTCTCTTCTGACGCAATAGCCACATTGACTATCTCATGTTATGTGGCATTATAGCAGGTGACCAATGCTTCCTAGATTCTGGTACTCAAACCTCTCATGAAACAACTTTTCTTCTTCGCATCGGTGTTCACATATTCCGCTGCATACTGGGACAGATGATTGAATTTGCCCACATACTGCAGAACTGTCTGGTTCCCTTGCTTTAGCGAGAGAAACTCTTCTAACTACATGGTCATGACACCATCTGGGATATAGTGTGCTCTGAAGGCATCACAAAACTGCTGCCAAGTGACACGGTGGCCAGCAGGCCATGCGGCGACCAGATTCGCCCACCACGCCCCTGCGGCACCTCTGAGTTGTTGTACTGCAAACACGGGCTTCTAGTGCTCCGTGCACTG
The DNA here is from genome assembly GCA_022457205.1 of Saccharum spontaneum. NCBI lineage: Eukaryota > Viridiplantae > Streptophyta > Magnoliopsida > Poales > Poaceae > Saccharum > Saccharum spontaneum. Next base: position 15,575,167 of record CM039589.1, read on the forward strand.
TAAAAGTTCAAACTTCTGCTCCATGGTACGGAGCCAGTCATCCGCCTCTAGCGGCTCATCTGCCTTTGAGAACACTAGTGGACGGGTATCGGTGAAATCCACATAAGTGGTTTCTCCTCCATTGTTACGGCCTCGACGACCCTGGTTTCCATTCTGATTCTGATTCTGATTCTGAGCCAACAAGGTAGTGGCATTAACCAGTGCGGTAATAGCTTCTGCCAAGGTAGGTGGGAATGGTGGGGGATTCAGAGTATTGTCCCCTTCCTGGAAAGTTCCAGTACCATCCATCTGTTGTACACAAACCATGTTTATTTACATCGCTTTATTGAATTAAAAAGTAGTTAGTACAACACTTGTATACACACACAAACTCATCTTACATTATTTCATTACAAACTTGCTCGCAAGCAAGAAACTACCCACTAAGGTTCTTAGAAAGCAGGAAAGACTACTATGTTATACAACCATCCATGTCGACCCTTCACTCCTCATCATCATCATTGATCACGATCACTCCATCCTCAACCTCTGGAGCACTTGCACCAGTGACATGACTTGCATCATCTCCACTTTCCATCATGGGTTCATCTTCTTCCAGATCTTCTTCATTGTCCTCTCCACCAGGAACAACCACGGCACCGACATCATCTTCTACTGCCTGGGGCTGATGATTGGGATTCATCAGATCATGTAGCCTATGGACCTCCTCATGCAGAACAGTGTTGTACTGCTCCAGATGTGTCGCATAAAGCTCCAACTCTCGAACACGAGCCCTGGCTTCTGTCTCCTTTTCCAGAGATTCGTTCTGGAACTGTTTCTAAAAACGCATGTTGCGCTTCAGTCGCTCTACCTCTGATGTAAGCCTTGCAACCTCTAATTCCGAATCCGGGTTCGGATTACGGCTACTGCTTGCTCCATCACCTCTGGCGGCCAACTGATGACGTGGCACTCCTTGCAGACCCGTTTTCTTGCGAGGAGTCGTCTTCACACGTGTCATCCTAAAGCAAGATAGAATTAGGACGATGAGAACAGATAGGAGGGATCTGAAAGTTAGCATGAATAGGATTGAACCTTACTTAACCCAAACCACTTTAAAAGGGAAGGTAACTTAAGCAGGTTAATTAAACATGATGAATGCATCGTACTTACGATATAACAGAAAAGATTAAGTAACACATGCAATATTTATAACATAGGGCACTATACATGATACTTCACTACGAAGCTTTCAAATATGAGCTAAGAAAACTATAGAATAGATTAAGATAAGCAAAAGTAATTTGGACCAAAATATTAATATTAAGTTTATTTGACCCAAAACATTTTGAAGTTTTACAAAGTAATACTACAATAACTCGAGTGATTATGCTCTGGTACCAACTGTCACAGAACCTCATAATTATGATGGCCTACAAGTACCCGTCATTGCCATAATGACCTCTGACAGTCGTACTTATGTTCACCGTAACCTAAAAGGCCTGCTTTCCTCCGAACAGGATTCAATCACAGGAGTATTGCAATATTACAACAGTTTATTCAAAATATTCAACAGAGTAAAGTAGCGGAAGTCTTATAATAACTTAGGATTACAAACTAGTTTTTCAAATCCCAAACCTTATGTGTCATTATTACAAACCAGTAGTAGAGAAGTATCGGTAGTAACTTTATTACATCACACAAGCGAGATGCCTTGCCCAAAGGCCACACAGTCTACTCGTCGTCACTGTCTTCAACCACGACGGTCATGCAACAAGGCTCGAAGCAGACTTGTTCATGAACCACACCTGCAAAAAGGGGTTCAACAAACCCTGAGTACGAGAGTACTCAACAAGACTTAACCGACTAAGACAAAGACTCCAAGGGCATGCTAGCTTTAGGGAATCAAGGTACGGGTAATCTAGAATCAAGATTTTCTTTTGCAGAAAAGCTTACTAAGATAAGTTCTTATCTTCAACATTTTACTTTTACCATTGATGGTTCATTACCCAACTCTAGGTGATCCTAGTCTAGATCAAAGTAATTATCATCAAATCCTTTCTCATTCTTTCTTTCATTCCAGTTCTTAACTACGATGCAAGTCAGGTGATCAAGTCTCCATTACCGAGGAGCAACGACGATTCGAACCGATTATACCCAGCTGGGGATCTCTAACATCACGACATATGTAGAATCGAATCTTGCATATATCAACCCTCATTTAGATCTCCCAAAACCAGAACGTGTCCATCGCCATCCGAGAGTACAGTACTCCTCGAACCCGGCCCGATTCTAGCCCCGAGGGTACACGCTACTCCCGCCATCTCTCCACTCCCAGTGCGAGGTTAGACGTTCTCGTAATGGAATAACCGAACATTTTGGGCTTACCCAAGGCATGAGGCTAGTTGCTGATTTTGGATTGGCAAAACTGTGTCATGTCAAGGACAGTGCTCTCTCAATGGCTGATGCAAGAGGCACCATTGGTTTCATTGCTCCAGAAGTGTTTTATAGAGGGTTTGGAGTTGTGTCAACTAAGTCAGACGTTTACAGCTATGGAATGATGGTACTACAAATGGTAAGCAGCCGGGGAAATACTGAGAATTCTAGTGAAACGTATTTTACTGACTGGATATATGACTGCATGGTAAAGGATTTGCAAAGCCATGAAGTCACAATCGAGCTAGAAGAGACTGCAAGGCAGATTGCTCTAGTTGGCTTGTGGTGCATACAGATGGCCCCAGAAGTCGTCCTTCCATGAATACAGTCACAGAAATGTTGGAGAAGAATATCAACGAATTGGAAATGCCACCCAAGCCATTCCTTTCCTGCCCCCGGCCCCAATCACATCTCTCATCTTAGCCAAGATATTCCCCATTGGGATGACTCATATCATCTATGTTTTACAATGTCACTCAAAACCAAAACAATGAAAAGTATATTCTTGCAGCACCTTTGAATTACTTATTATTATTGCACATTTTCAATAGATGAATATACATATTCATAAAAGCAGCAAATCAATGAGTGGGTTTAATCATAGTTCCACGTGATCCTAACATAAAGATTCTTATTTGATTTGCTGCTTTGCAATTTTCCATCCCACATAAAAGTCAGTCCATCATCCAAATATTAATGTACAACCAATTTGTGCCCATATGAAGTTATGTTCACCTGCTTGTCTACATTGTAGACCTTCGTGCAATCCAAGACCCAAAATATGTTAACCAGTATAGAAAGTGAACCTAGCTCAACTGGACGGGTCACCCAACCACAATCAGGTTCAAGTCCCCTCTAGGCTTTAATTTGGGTGCGCTTACTTTCTCCTATATTGGATCTCTTTTTTAAAAATTAGTATACAAAAATTATAAAGAACACCGACATATCCAAAGGCCGAACGCCAACAGTTACAGCAGACCGTTTCCCAGCAACATTAGTGTCCTCGGTGACGATTCAATTGAAATTGAGACACGCTTTCTGTCGACCTGAGAACTAAAAATCAAATTGATCCACAGAGCGACAGCTAGCAAAACCACAGTATGTGATAGATCTAATCCTTAGGGATACAAGTGTGTACCCGACAGAGATCAATCCAATTGTTGACAGCCAGTGAAAGAAGCAAGCACATACCTCCATTGTTGACAGGCGGGCCGTGGGCGCGGGATGCCGGGATGCGTCATCCATCGGTGACCCCATCACCACCGTCCACCGGCACCGAGACTGCTCAACGATTTCCTCCATTGCGACGCGACGTAATTAGCCGAAGTCGCGCTATGCCGCTATGTAGCTGCCGTCGTGTCTGACAGCGGCGACAGCCGACAGGAGCCGCCGGGACGGGGCATATCAGCCGCCTTCGGCTCACGGCGGAGCGGAAGAGACCATTTACGGGCTTTGAAGCCCATGCACATCTCGCCCAGACATGGGTTGGAACTTGGAAGGATTGGAATTCCCCAGTGTTGCGCCCCCGGCCCAGTTTCTTCAATTGGCCCGGCCTGACTCGTGCGGTCCTCAGGCCTGGGATTGGACCGGCCTCAATCTGGTCGGTGGAGCGGGCCATGGGCAGTGCGCTCCGTGGCCGTGGCCCGTGGGCTTAAGTTATGCGCCCGTGACGTGGGAAGTGGGAACGTAACACCGGGACCACTCGTCAGCTCTCAGCACCTCGCCTGGATTTTCTGGTCAAAGAATAGGAGTACCTAGTGTACGTACATTTGGACGGCTGCCCTTGAATATGGCCCTGTTCTGCTGGTTACGTTTCGACTTGTTTCAGCTTATTTCTGTTTATTCTCTCTCACAAAACATTATTAAATCAGCCGAAACCAGCCGACTTTTCCACCTACCGAACCAGCCTTATGACTCCACTTACTCTATACAAGATTATTACAAGTTTGTAAAATGAAAAGGCACATGAGGTGCCTTTGGTAGAATAAGTATATGTCATCGTCAAGTTGCTAATATATTATATTGCAAACTTCATATCATTGCAAACGAATAATTCATGGACTCTCTTGATAAGCTTGGAGCATATGTGACAGAATATAGGATTTGCTGTAGACAAATGAGAAGAGGCGTGGACGAAGAGTGAGCTAGTTAGGTTCCCTGCTCAATGCTCATAACTAAATGTATTAGGTTTGAGCTAAATTCCCGAGACCACATGCGTTAATTAACAAAAAAAACGTCTATCAGTATTCGGGGTGCTTATGAAAAGCATGGAGATGATAAGAAGACACGAGATCCTTATTTGGGCCTTATTCTTTCGTTAAGTTGGATATCTCGGCGCTGTTCGGGGCAGGTTTAGGGCTGTTTGGGCTGGGCACATTTTTTTTGACGCAATTGGGCCGGGCACATTGATACTGAAAGCTTACAGTTACTATATTAATTGGGCCTGCATCCTTGCTCGAGGAAAAAGTCCATATTACCTCCCTCAACTTTCGCGAAAATCCGCTTTTTTGCTTGAACTCTAAAATCGGGCAAAACATCACCCTCAACTTTTAAAACCGTTCATCTTACCTGGCCATGTTATAAGCAGTTTTCTCTTTTTCTTTTTTATTTATTTCAGTTGAATCTTTAAAAAAATCATAGTAAATCACAGAAAAATCATAAAATAACAAATCCAATTTTGTCGGACTCCATATGAGTAGATCTACATAGTGAACATATAATATGGTATGCTTTAGTACAAAGTTTTGCTATGATTTTTTAGATCTATGCTTTTCTGTAATTACTTGGAATAATTCATACCTGCAATTTCTATGGTCCAATTGTGATGAAATTTTTATGGTGGGTTAATTATTGTATGATTGAACTATCCTAAAAATTTCATACTCATTAGATAATGTATAGCTTAGTTATTGATTTATTTGTATTTAATAAGCATAAACCTAAATAAAATCTATAATTAAGTTATACACGATCCAGTGAGTATGAAATTTTTACCGTAGCTCACGGTAAAAATTTCACCACAATTGGATCATAGGAACTGCATTTATCAATTATTCCATTTAATTATAGAAAAACATAGATCTAAAGCCGCAACAAAAACTTTGTATTAAAACATATCATATTATATGTTCACTGTGTAGATCTACTCATATGGAGTCCGGCAAAATCGAATTTTCCATGATTTCTTGTGATTTACTATGATTTTTTAAAGATTCAGCCGAAATAAATAAAAAAGAAAAAGACAAAACCGCTTTCAAAACTGCTTATTACTAGGCCAGGGAGGTATGATAAACGGTTTTAAAAGTTGAGGAAGGTGTTTTGCATGGTTTTGGAGTTCAGGGAGAAAACATGGACTTTCGTGAAAATTGAGGGGGGTAAAGTAGACTTTTTCCTTTGCTCAAACTACACTGCGCAGTGCGCACCATACCAGGCTGTCTGGCCATATTGACTTTGCTTGAATTGATGCCACGCTTGCCGGCGCTGCGCTGACCGATACGAGCTCGCCCACCGCCGCCGCGCGTGCTCGTCGCCGCCGCTGCCAAGCTTGCCTCCGCGTGCCGCGCTCGAGCTCGCGCCCACCGCCGCGTGACTTTTGTTTTTTGTTTTTGGTTTTGATGGGTTTGGATGGTTTCTGATCTTGACCAGATAGGAGGCTATCGAATACTTGGTTGGGTAGATGGGTTTTAGCCCAGACCCCATCGTAACCGTAAATCTTGGTTTTGCCTAGACTGGTTACAGGTCGGCAGCCGGTTTAACAAAACCGTTGAACAGGGCTAGTCCGACCATCTTGACTTTTGTCATTTTGCATTAACCGAACTTATTGTTGATTATATATATTGTGATGTGTTGAGCTGTAATGGCAAGTCTTATGTAGGAAACCATGTTTTGGTTGTTTTAATTTGCATATATTTCAATTCAATAATTTGTATATACCCGAATGATTCCGTAGCACCAGTACGAGCTATATACTAGTACTCTATCTAATAAGCTATGTAATCGTTAACCTGCACACTACTACATTTGTACTACATCATGTTCATGCTCCGTATTTGCTCCTCTACCCAAACTGCACAAACCAACGTGTTGCCAACCTATCTTGATTCTTCCTTGAGACTTTTCCCTGTGTGCCATTATAAAAGATTGTAATCCCCTGTGTGTCTCTGAAAAAATTCAGCGGTCTTCAGCGCCACAACTCCAACTTTTTCGTGTCCTCCATGCCACTTCCGTCAGTTTGGGCTCTAACGCCGTCAAACTGCACGTGTGAAAAGACGAAAATACCCTTAAGTCTAAATATGTTATTAATTTTTTTGAGCATCTTAACGACTTCAAATAAAAAAACTCAAAACTAGAAAGTTGTAGATCTTGTCGAGATCTATAATTTTCATATAAAATTTATTTTCATTTAATTCCGTAAAAAATATGATTTTTCTAAGATATATTAATCATATCAAATCATATTTTTTGCGGAATTAAATGAAAATAAATTTTATATGAAAATTATAGATCTCGACAAGATCTACAACTTTCTAGTTTTGAGTTTTTTCATTTGAAGTCGTTAAGATGCTCAAAAAATTTAATAACATATTTAGACTTAAGGGTATTTTTGTCTTTTTACATGTGCAGTTTAACGGCGTTAGAACCAAAACTGACGTAAGTGACATGGAGGACACGAAAAAGTTAAAGTAGTGGTGCTGAAGACCGCTGAATTTTTCCAGAGACACACAAAGAATTACGATCTTTTATAATGGCACACAGGGAAAAGTCTCTTCTTCCTTTGTTCTCCAATCCTTTAGTTACGCTGTGCTCTCCGGTGTACGCAATCTAGAGCTGCTGATCGAAGAAGCAATTTAATTCCGTCAGTGATCACGAACAACAGAAATCGACATTGATTGCACAATCTGCAAACCAGACGCTCACCGTTGGGTGAAATCCGAGGTGGAGGGTGGATAGCTGGACGGGTGCGACGGCGACGGGGAGTTGGACGGAGAAGTGTGGTACGGCCGGGGCGGCATGGCGAGCTCGTGGATGCTCCTCTCCAGCATCTCCAGCACCCTGCTCATTGACGGCCTGCTCGCGGGCACGGTCTGGATGCACCAGAGCCCGATCAGCGCCATCTTCCTCGCGATCTCGTCGCCTGCTGCTGCTCCGGGGCCTCCCGCGTCACCACCGCCCTGCAGCACGCCGCCGCCATCGTCCTCGAGCATGTGGTCGTACACCCAGAGCGGGAAGAAGATGTCGCCGCTGGACTTATTCTCGGCGTAGGCCTTGGCGTTGCTCCTCCCGGCGACCATCTCCAGCAGCAGCATCCCGTAGCTGTACACGTCGGACTTGGTGGAGATGACCCCGAACCCGCGGGAGAAGACCTCCGGCGCGATGAACCCGACGGTGCCCCGCGCGTCCGCCATCGACAGGATGCTCTCCTTGGGGTTGCACAGCTTCGCCATCCCGAAGTCGGCGATCTTGGGGCGGAAGTCGGCGTCCAGGAGCACGTTCTGGGGCTTGATGTCGAAGTGGATGATCCGCGTGCTGCACCCCTCGTGCAGGTACTCCAGCCCCCGCGCGATGCCGGCGGCGATCTCCTGCAGCGCCTCCCACCCCAGCGTCGCCGTGCCCGCCGGGTCCTCGGAGTAGATGTACCTGTCCAGCGAGCCGTTGGGCATGTACTCGTACACCAGCGCGCGCCTGGAGCCCTCGAGGCAGAACCCCAGGAGGGTGACGATATTCACGTGCGACGTCCGGCCGATGCTGACCACCTCGTTCAGGAACTCCTCGCCGTTGGGCCGGGAGTGGTGCAGGATCTTGACGGCGACCTCTCGCGCGCGGGCGCGGTTGCCGCCGGCGGCGGGCAGGACGCCACTGAACACAGCGCCGTAGCCGCCTTCCCCGAGCTTGTGCTGGAAAGATTTGGTTATTTTCTTCAGCTCGGAGTACCTGTACCGCTTGGGAGCCAGTGACCCGTACTTCTGCAGCAGTTTTTCCACGTTTGCAGTGTCTCTGCTGCTGCTTCTGTCCATGATGCTGAATACGCTGAAACTGCGTATTTGTCGATGGAACTTCAGGATTAGGATGAGGAGTGCCAGCAACAAGCTGAATGCGATCGACAGAGACACTGAAATTGGATACCAGATTGTATCAACAGTGGGTTGCAATGCAGCTTGTAACAGTACAATAATCTTGATTTTTTTGGGAATACAGTAATCATGATTTGTAGTATCCTTTTATCTTGAATTCATCATGGCGTATGTATCTGAACACATGCAAAGCATATGCATGCATGTACTTTATGTGTGTAGTTTGCTGGAACATATATACGTACCTATCAGAATCACCTTCTTGTTGGACTTCTTTGCATCTGCAAGGAAGAGTCATTTGATTTTGATTTCAGTAAACAAACAATGTCATCAATCAAGAAACTGATGGCAGTTTTTCTCTGACAATTCCAATCCTATAGATCTGATAAGAGACTAATTAAACTGACAGTGATCCAGTTGTCGTGCTCAGGAAGCATGTATGACAAAATTAGATGACTATTGTCACTTGCGTCATTGATTTCGTAACCAAAACACGCAGCTGGTACGACTAATCTTCATCTCAACTCCTAATCTCCAACTAACACTACAATTCTCCAAGCCAGTAACACACTAACACGAAGGCAAACACCAGACGACAGCTTAATCGGTATAAAAGCTGGCATGCGTATGCACGCATGTCGTATACTCGTATTCAAACTGTAAGTGGGCAGAGACATACGTTTGAACTGATCGATAGCTAACTTCTAACCTACCCAGAGTCAGAAACATTGCATCGCAGGAACGCGTAGACGAACAAAATTTAAATTAGGTGAAAGGACATGACTGCCGTGAATTCCACCAATTCACACGATGAACGCATGCTGAAAATGGCCGTAATCAGATCAATATAAGGCCATTTCAGAGACACGTAGTTAGTTCAATCTTGTTCTGATCCTTTGTGATTTGATTGGAAAGTCAAGGATAAGAAGGTAAGCCGCCACAAGTCCACATTTAGCGAGCAATATGTGGTTTGGTGAATGGTGATGGCGATGGGCGAGAGGAGGACCTGATCGTTGTTCTCCTGTCAGGATGCTATTTCGTATTTAAATTTGGATCTGTGAATAGACCCCATTAATTCTCTGTTTTCTTGGATAAACTAGTCGACGGCGATGAGATCACGCATGAGTAACTTGGACCCATGGCCACTACTAAACAAGTCAATCAACTGCGTCAAATATGTCATGTCAGTGCTATTATATTCATAGTCATTTCTTTCCAGTTTCCAAGTCAATAGCTAAAGTTAGTTTGCGAGCATGAAAGCAAACACCAAAAAATTCAGAATGCTGCATACATACATGCAAAAATTCACGGCGTTTCCCATCTTCCAAGTGTGTTAAAATCTAGCAGCCGAGGTTAGTTTCTACTATTTCAGTTTCTAAAACGAGCAAACTGCAACAATAAGAAATCACAACGAAGGCACGGATCAGGAAGTTACAGAATAACAGAACCAGATACTCAGTCATACCGCATCTTGCCGGATGTGAAGACCCGTCGTCGCAAATGCAGGCGAACGCGTCCGCGTCCGAGTCGTACCCGCACTGGCCGCCGCTGGCATTGCACGCCGTGCAGTCCCCAGGCGACGCCCGCCATTCCAGCAGGTACCCGCCGCTCAGCAGCCGCGGATAGTCCCCGGCGCTCGCGCCGCCGGGGGACCCCATCACCGGCACGACAGAGTAGTCGCAGTCCCCGGCCACCGCCCTCGCGTCGGTGGTGTTGTACCTCGGGTCGAGCCGCACCACGGCCTGCGCCCCCGGGCACGTCACGTTGACGAACCCGGCGGGGTTGCCGGTGCAGTTGAAGAGGAAGACGAGCTGCGCGTTGGCGCTGCTGGCCGTGAAGGGCGCCAAGCTGAGGCTGGCGGAGACGTCGATGCGCGGCACGGGGCAGCCAGAGGCGTCGGTCTGGACGTTGTCGTTGGCCACCACGACGGTGCGGTCCGCGTAGGATACGCGGAGGATCTTGTAGGCGCCGCGGAACGAGCGCGCCAGCGACGCGCGGCCGCCGCGGCAGTCCACCTGGAAGGCGCTCGGCCCGCACGGCGGCGCCGAGGAGGAGGAGGAAGGTTGCTGGTCCGGGAGCCAGAACGGGTAGGCGATGGTCAGGTTGCCGCATGTCCTCGGCGCGCAGCTTGTCGCGGCAGCTGCTGCTGTCACCACCGCGTGGACTGCTAGGAATGTTAGGGTGGAGAGGAGCAGCAGCCGGGCTTGCGCGGCCATGGCGGCGATCTGGCAATGATGGTTGGTGGTGGCCGGGGCGAGGAGGATGGTGTCTGTATACTTTGGACAAGAACAGGGGCCGTTTGACTTGTTTGAGCTTGGAGTTGAAAATAATTTTCATATTTGATTGTATGCATGGTCTCTTTCTTCGACCTTTTGGGTGCACCGTGTACGTGTGAACTTGATTTGGCTTTCCGTCGGTTTTATTGGCTGGATGCCTAGAGGCGCATGCCCTGAGTGCGATTTGGTCCATGGCTCACGGCTGCGTGTTGATGCTAATGCTCGTCGGCAGATTTGTACGAGTAGGTGACAGGTGAGCGCGCATTGCACCCTTCGTGGCTTCTGCACCAACGGTTTTTTGAACGAAGAGAAGTTATGCTTGGGCCGTAAGGGCATCTGCAGTGTGGCGTCGAACCAAACTGATCAATCCCGTGAAGTAAAGTTCGCAATGCTCTAGTGTGACATTCAATTGTTGCTTTAGAAAAATGATAAAAAAAAACTCCGAACTGGCTACTCATGTATACCTGTGCACCGCTTAACACGGATTGATGCAATATTTTAATAGCCTGCATGCGGCACGGTTCGCACCGTCTACAACATCCGCTTTTGGAAGCAGTCGATGCCTCTAGTGTGCACGGTTCGATTAAATCGAACGTTCCTTTCTCTCGGTTCGATTCGAGGAGTACACTAGAGCTGCTCTAAGAGATATAGATAAAAAAAAGTTCATTCTATCCTTGAATTGTCATGGTTTGTTTTTTTCTTGAAATTCAAAATCAAATGTCTTACATCTTATTAAACTCTCAAAGCCGTTCAAATCACCTCCCTACCAAGTTTGGAGTGGTTTTAGAGCCTGTTTCATGCTTTTTATTAAATAATAGTAAATACTTAATAAAGTTTTAAAACACAAAAAATGTTCCTAAGGATTTAAAAATTCTTTAAAAAATTCTAGAGATAGATTGGATAGGACAAATCCATACAAAATATTTTGAGCTCATGAAAACATATTTAGAAAATTTAAAAATAGGTTTAGCTCTAGAAAAATGAAAAAAATATCTTGAAAATTTATAAAATTCCCAAAACATTATAATCGATGTATATACATGTTTTAAAAACTTTGCATATAAAATATGAGATAAAACTAGCGTGAATGTAACATAAACTAATACAGAATGCATTCACGTTGGTCATATATTATGCTTATGTTGTGGAAAGTTTTTAAAAACATTTTTACCTATCAATTAGAATGCTTTTAGAAATTTCTAGATTTTTGGATACTTTCTTATTTTTTAGAGCTAAATCTATTTTTTTTGAAGCATCTAGAGATACTTTCATGAGATATAAATATTTTATTTGAATTTGTTTTATCCAATCTATCGCTACATTTTTTGGAATTTTTAAAAGCATAGAGACATTTTTTATAATTTAAAACCTTATCAAGTATTTACTATTTTTAACATAAAAGGATGAAACCACCTTCAAAACCACTCTAAACCATGGCAGGGAGTTGACTAAAATGGTTTTGAGAGTTCAGAAAGATATGAGGTCTAATTTTAGAGTTTGATGAACTTTTTCCAAGATAGAGCCAATTATGTTGTGGGCCTTACACACGCTAATTTGGAAAAAGTCCATATTACCTCCGTCAACTTTTGTGAAAGTCTGCTTTTTCTCCCTACATTCTAAAACCGTGTAAACCTCCTCCCTAAACTTTTAAAACCGTTCGTTTTACCTCCCTGACGGGTTATAAGCGGTTTTCAAAGACGGTTTTATTTTTTTCTTTTTATTTATTTTGGCTTAATCTTTGAAAAATTATAGTAAATCATAGAAAAATCATAAAATAGAAAATCTAATTTTGTTCGACTCCATATGTGTAGATTTACACAATGAATATATAATATCGTATTCTTTAGTACAATTTTTTTACTGTAGCTTTACATCTATATTTTTCTATAATTAATTCATAGCTGTAGTTTCTATGGTCCAATTGTGGTGAAATTTTTATGATGGGCTAATTATTGTATGTTTGAACTGTAGTAAAAATTTTATACTCATTGGATCATGTATAATTAGTTATAAGCAGTGTAGAAACTGTATTTATACATGATCCAATGAGTATGAAATTTCTACTACAGTTCAAGCGTATGATAATTAGTCCACCATAAAAATTTCACCATAATTGAATCATAGAAACTGCAGCTACAAATTAATTACAAAAAATATAGATATAAAGCTACAACAAAAATATTTATACTAAAGCATACCATATTATATGTTCATTGTGTAGATCTACTCATGTGGAGTCTAAGAAAATTGAAATTTTATTTTATGATTTTTCTGTGATTTACTATGATTTTTCAAAGATTCATCCAAAATAAATAAAAAAAGACAAAAACCACTTTTGAAAACCGTTTATAACCAGTCAGTGAGGTAAAACGAATGGTTTTAAAAGTTTATAGAGGTGATTTACCCAGTTTTAGAGTTCAGGGAGGAAAACAGACTTTCGCAAAAGTTGACGAAAATAATATGCACTTTTTTCCGCTATTTTTGTGGTGAAAGTGGAAGGATGCCAGGCATGAGGACCGCACGAGTCAGTCCAGCCCATTGAATAATGTGGGCCGGAAGCTTAATGTTAGTCAGACTGGGGAATTTCAATCGTTCGAACCAATTCCCTAAAAAAAATCGTTCCAACCCATGTCCGGTGATGTGCATGGGCTTCAAAGCCCGTAAAGGGTGTGTTCCGCTCTGGCCTGCGCCGAAGGCGGCTGATATGCCCCGTCCGTCAGACGCGGCGGCAGCTCCACAGCGCGATTTCGGCTAATTACACCGCTATGCAGGAAATCGTTGAGCCGCGGTCTCGGTGCCGGTAGTTATGGGGTCACCGATACATGACGCAACCCGCGCCCACGGCCCGCCTGTCAACAATGGAGGGTATGTGCTTGCTTCTTCACTGGCTGTCAACAATGGATTGATCTCTGTCGGGTACACACTTGTATCCCTAAATCCCTAATGATACGTATAGATCTATCACATATTGTGGTTTTGCTAGCTGTCGCCCTTTGGATCAATTTAATTATTAAGTTCTCAGGTCGATAGAAAACGTGTTCTCGTTCTCCATTGAATCTTCAAGAGTACACTAATGTTGCTGGGGAACAGTCTGGTGTAACTGGCGTTCGGCCTTTGGATATGTGGGTGTTCTTTATGGCCATGTTCGGCAGGCTGTTTTTTTTTTTGCTTATAAACCGGCTGTGGCTGATTTGCTGTAAGAGAAAAATACTGTTTCACAGCTGATAAGCCGTGCTGATAAGCTCTGCCGAACAGGGGGTATAATTTTTATATACTTATTTTTGGGTCTTGGACAAGCAGGTGAAGTAACTTGATGCGGGCACAAATTGGTAGTACATTAATATATGGGTGATGGACTGACTATGTGCGATGTGCAAATAGTGGTGCATTGGTGATGGAAAAGTGCAAAGCAGCAAATCAAATAGCAATGTATGTGTTAGGATCACGTGGAACTAGGATTAAACCCACACACTGATTTGCTGCTTTAATGAATATATATGTATTCATCTAATGAAAATGTGCAATAGTAATTCAAAGGTGGTACAAGAATATACTTTTCATTGTTTTGGTTTTGGTTGACATTATAAGACATTGACAATATGAGTCATCCCAATAGGGAATATCTTGGCTAAGATGAGAAATGTGATTAGGGTAGGGGGCAGGAAAGGAATGGTTTGGGTGGCATTTCCAATTCGTTGATATTCTTCTCCAACATTTCTGTGACTGTATTCATGGAAGGACGACTTCCTGGGGCCATTTGTATGCATCACAAGCCAAACTAGAGCAATCTGCTTTGCAGTCTCTTCTAGCTCGCATGTGACTTCATGACTTTGCAAATCCTTTACCATGCAGTCATAAATCCAGTCGGTGAAATACGTTTCACTAGAATTCTCAGTATTTCCCCGGCTGCTTACCATTTGAAGTATAAACGTCTGACTTAGTTGACACAACTCCAAACCCTCTATAAAACACTTCTGGAGCAATGAAACCAATGGTGCCTCTTGCATCAGCCATTGAGAGAGCACTGTCCTTGACGTGACACAGTTTTGCCAATCCAAAATCAGCAATTTTCGGACAGAAGCCTTCATCAAGAAGGATGTTGTCGGTGTTCGGATCCCGGGGGGTCCTAACCCAACCAGTAAAATGCTGCGTGTCCCTTCCCTGGATGGTGATGCAAGGAAAAACACACGGGGGTTTATCCTGGTTCGGGCAAAAGAAGGCCCTACGTCCAGCGGGGGTGAGAGAGGTTTGTATTTCCTTGCACCGAGGTGCTTGTGTAGGGGCTACAAGCTTGCGAGAGAGGGCGACGAGCCCAAGTCCCAAAGGAGAAAAAGAGTACAAGATGATTGCTTGAGGTGTTGATCGCTATGTCGTGTGTGACTGGTTGTCCGTCGTCTTCTCTAGGGCCCTGGCCTACCCTTTTATAGGACGGGGTGAGGCCAGGACGATGGGAACCTTGAGATGATGTTTTGTCGATCCTGTTGAGTCGACTGTAGCGACGTGCCTCAGGAATGGGAGGCCATCTTCTGGAACGTGATGTCGTAGGCGTCGAAGTGACCCGGAGCGTCGCGCCATACCGTCCTTTCTTCCCTGTTGCGCCGTGTCGGTGGTCGAGGTCGGGTCGAGGTAGGGTCGAGGCCGAACGGATAAGTCCGAATCCCTGGAATCCCGTTGTACGGGCCTTGTCGTATCCTCCCTCGAGGGTTAATAGTGACACACAGGATAAGGCATGGCGGGTATAGTGACGTTTTTCACCTCCCATCACGGAATGGGCGGTTGAACAGTGAGAACTGACGCTGGTATTGTTCCCACGTCGACTGTACGTGCGGCCATGTCGGTAGTTGGTAGTAGGTAATTGCATTAAATGCTTTGACTTTTCGTCCCGTGGTAGGTGGGGACTGAGGGGGTCGTGCGCCTTGACCCGGGCTCACGCGAGTCGGAACGCCCGGGGCGGTCGAGCCCCGTGCGGATTGGAACGCGGTCGAGGCCTCCCGTCGAGGGGGGCTCGTACGAGTCGGAGACGGGGCGCGGTCGAGGCACTTCGTCGAGCCGGCCTCGTACGAGGCGGACCTGTCGCACGTAGTAGGCTGTGCTTTATTGCGTCTTTAATCGTTTTAGTTTTTATGATCGTCAAATGTGGGGTACCCCTATACTATTGGTACCGACAGTAGCCCCCGAGCCTTTAGGTGAGTGTACGTTCACTCTCCTAGAGGTTTTTAGCCGATGAACTGGAGTCATAGCGCTGTTCGCTTCCTCGACAGGGACACCTGAGTGCTTCCAGGACTTCTTCCGGTGGGGGCGCGCGAGCGCACCCGCCGGGTGTAGCCCCCGAGGCCTCGGGGGAGTATTGAGAAAGTCTCCTCCGAGGTCTTTAATCGTGGTTTGCTAGGGAACAGTTGATGCGGCTGAGCCCCCGAGCCTCGTGCGCACAAGGTCGATCGGAGTTTCTGCCGTCTTTCGTTGTCCGTCCCTCACGCTCATCCCACGGAGAGGAGGAGGAGGGGTGGGGATCGTCGTACTACCCCGTTCGGGCGAGTGCGACGACCTCCGGTGAGCTACTAGCGGGGAGATTCGAGTGAGAGTCCGTGCTCCAGTCGTTAGGAGTCGGCTTGGGGCCCGGAGGCACTCTCAAATGGTGCCAAGGAGTGGTCGTGCGGATGTCGGTTCCCTGCGACGGGATTCCGAGGGCTCGATGCCTCCCCCGAGGGGATTCCTGCTCCGTCCTCATCCTTTGGCCTCGAATACGTCTCGGGGTGCCTCGAGAGCGTGGCTCGAGCCCTGGCCGTGTACGGGCGCATCCCTGGTCGTCCCTTGCTCCGTTGCTCGAGGGCGGCTGTCGAACCCAGGTCGAGGGCCAGCCTTCGCTTCCTCGAGACTTAAAATGGGCCCGGAGCCCGTTAGCGGAATCTCGGAATATCCGTCCGCGGATCTCGCCCCGCCCGTTTAGCCAGGCGCGCCTTTTTAGGGCGAGATCGGCGCGGTAGTGGGCGGCGTGGCGTTCGGTTACTGTGTGGGGACGGCCACGTGCCCAGCTCCTGTAAGGCAAGAAGGACGGTTAGGTGGGCGCATTTATTACGGGAAACTGTTGCTACCTTTTCGCACGGCCGTTGAACTTCTTCCCGGTCTATAAAAGCGCGGCCCTGGGGTCTGAGTTCCCCTCCGGTTCTTTGCGCTCTTGCCATCCTCTGCCTTAGGAAAGCCTAGCCCCCTTGCGCTTTTCGTCCGCATTGCCGCCGCCGCCGCCCTTTTTCCCCACACCTTTCCTCCCCGCCGGCGCTGATGGCTGGAAAGAGCCAGTTCCTCGCTACCGACGGCTGGGCCTCCTCTTCCGTAACGGAGAAGAAGCTGGAGGAGCTGGTCGCGGATGGGTTGCTGCGACCGAGGACGAGCCGGTCGCGGCCGGAGTGGATCGCGCCGCCGTCGACCCATCGGGAGCCGGCCCCCCCGGAAGGCTACGTGGTGAGCTTCATAAGCTACCACGAACGGGGGTTCGGTATCCCGTCGTCGCCCTTCATGCGGGCGCTCCTCCACTACTACCGGGTGGAGCTCCACCACCTCGCCCCCAACGCTGTTGCGCAGGCCGCCATCTTCGCGGCGGTCTGCGAGGGATACCTCGGGGTGGAGCCGCAGTGGAATCTGTGGCTCCACCTTTTCAAGGCCGAGCTCTTCGCGCGGAACGCGGGAGCGAAGGGCGCTTTCTACGCCGTGCGAGTGGGGAGCTGCGTCCTCCAGTTGAGGTCGAGTCGGTCGGAACAGTACATCCCGGCGCGGCTCATCTCTTCGAACAGCGGGTGGCACACGGGCTGGTTCTACCTCCGCAACGACGAGAACCAGCTGCCGAGGTATACCGGCCGCGTGCTGACCGCCCGGGAGCACAACTGGGGGTACGGTGTGCCGGACGTCGAGAAGCCGCGCCTGGACCCGCTGCTGGCGGCGCTGCAGCAGCTCCGTGCTCGAGGCTTGACGGCGGCGGCAGTAGCGACGGCGTTCCACCGTCGTCGGGTGATGCCGCTATGCCGACGCCGCCTGCGCCTCGACCAGATGACCCCGGAGGCGTCGTTGGAGGGGAGCCGGATGTCGCACGAGACCCTCACCCCCGAGGAGGGGCTTCGCCGAGCCCGCCGGA
The DNA here is from genome assembly GCA_022457205.1 of Saccharum spontaneum. Taxonomy (NCBI): domain Eukaryota; kingdom Viridiplantae; phylum Streptophyta; class Magnoliopsida; order Poales; family Poaceae; genus Saccharum; species Saccharum spontaneum. Next base: position 15,593,052 of record CM039589.1, read on the forward strand.
TGGTGGGGACCTTCCAGGCGGAGGAAGCCGACCGGCTCCCCATGAGGCCAACTGAGGGGTTCGAGCCCGTGGTAAGCTCCTTAGTACGCTTGTCTTTTTAGTTCGATTCGCGTGTGAGACCTTCCCCTGACCCGGTCGACGCCATTGCGCAGGACTTATCGGCGTTGCGGGAGACTCGACCGCCGGTTCCGGAGGACCAACCTGCTCGGGATGCTCGACGGGAGCACGCCTCGAAGCAGAAGGCGGCCAAGGAGTCGACCAAGAAGCGGGCGGCCCGGAAGTCCAGGGAGAAGGAGGCGCGGAGAAAACTCCGGCGCCAACAGGCCATCGACGGGGTCCCTTTGGAGCCGTCGCCCTCCGAGACCATGTCGGGAGAGGACGACGGCAGCAGCGGCGAGGATGACGACGCCTTGTCGCGGTACGAGGCCGCGACCGGGCTGGGGAACCTCCCCGACATCCGCCCTCTGCTGGAGCCCCTTGCGGGGCCATCCTCCTCGGTCGTTGTGGTCGAGGGGGTCGACGAGGACGACGAGGAAGAGGAGGAGAGGAAGAAGAAGAAGAAGGAGGAAAAGAGGGAGGCGGGCCCCTCGGCGGGAGGGGTCGCCCCGCCCCAGACCCAGCCAGGTGGGTCGACAGGGGCGCCTGCCCCAGCCCAGGCCCCGCAAGCTCAGGCGGGGACGGGGGTGGGGGTGACGACATCGTCATCGGCGGCGCCTTCATCGGGCGTGAGGACCCGAGGCCAGTTGGCCTCGGAGGCGCAGACAGCGCGTGGCGGCGCACCGGCGAGAGCTCCGAGGAGCGCCCGGTCCGCGGGTGGGGCTGCCGCGAGGCCGCCGCCTGCGACCTCGAGCGGCTCGGACCGTGGGGGGTCGAGACCCCTGGTGCCGATTTCGGGGTAAGCTTCTGAACAGAAAGGGACTCGTCTTATTTCCTGATTTCGTCGATCGACTCATCCTTTTTATTTTTCAGGCTGAAGCGGAAGGCGGAGACCATGGGGCCCACCCCCGTGAAGTCCCTTCGAGCCAGCGCCTCCGTCCTCAATCGGTCGGCGGCCCAGGACGCTGCCTGGGTCCGCGAGGTCGAGGCGGCGAAGGAGCGCCGTCGGCAACGGGAGGCCGCGGGTGCCTCGACGGCTGTCGGCCCCGATCCTGCGGTGGCGGGGTCGGAGCCGGCAAGGACGGCGGCGCCCGGCCCGGTCGAGGCGGAGCCCAAGGCGCTGCCCTCGGCTGAGGCCACCGTCGAGGTGGCCATGGAGGAGGTGGCCGCAGAGGCGACCGCGGAGGGGGCTGCGCCAGCGCCGGAGCAGGAGGCGGCGTCGGCGAGGGAGCCGCAGCCGCAGGCCACACCCGCGCCGGAGCAGGTGGTGGCGCCGGCGAGGGAGCCGCAGCCGCAGCAGGGCCCGCCGGTGCTGCCGGTGGGTATGACGGAAGGTGGAGCCGTCGGGCCTTCTGCCGGAGCCCCGGAGGCGGCGGCGCCGGAAGTCGAGGCGCCGGTCGCGGGGGTACCGGCGGCGGGAGCGCCGGCGTCCAAGCCGCCGTCGAGCGAGATGCCGGCCGCAGGGGCGTCTACGGCGGAGGTGCCGGCTCCGGAGGCACAGGCTGCCGAGGGGCCGGTCACTGTCGAGGGACAAGCGTCCGTGGTCATCGTCCTCGACGACACCCCTCTGGACAAAGGAAAGGAGATCGTGGGGGCCGAGGAGGGCGAGACCTCAAGCCGGGCGGAAGCCTCGGCCCCTGCCGGGGGTGCGAGCGAAGTCGGCCCTTCGTCCGGGCCGGGAGGTGCCCCGGCTGGGGCGTCATCATCGTGGCCGGACTTCGCCGCTCTGGCGATAGCGCGGGCCGAGGAGGAGATCCCGAGGTGGGGAGGGCCGCCCCTTGCGTTCAAGGATGCAGCCAACCTCGACGGCGAGCCCATCCTCGTCCTGAACGACAGGGACGAGGTCCACCGCTGGCAGTACCTCGAGGGCGTCCGCCAGCATCTCGATCGGCTACTCCGCGTGGCGACCGACGCCGTCTCGCGGGGTATACGGGATGCCACCGAGGTACGATTAACCTGTTAGCTTCTTTCGTGGCTCTCAGTGTCTTTTTTCCTTGGTTTCATTATCTTTTTTGGTTTCTTTTGAATTAGGAACTCAAAGAGGCCTCCCGCCGAAAGTCACTCTTCATCCGGAATGAGAGTGGTGTGTGGGCGTCCCTGTCTCGGCAACGGGCCCTGGTCGAGGAGACTCAGAAGAGGCTTGCCGATCGGTCCGCTGAGCTGGCGGAACTGCGCACCGCCTTCTCGACGGTGAAGGAAGAGGCGATGCAGGCGTGGGCGGCCGAGGCCTCAATGCGCACCGAGGCAGACAAGGCTCGGGAAGAGGCTGCCCAGGCCCGCCGAGACCTCGAGCCCCTGTCGGCGCGGGTCAAGGAGCTCGAGGAGGACGTCTCCCAGGCTGGCCGTCAGCGGGACGCCCTCAACGTCCAGATCGGGCAGGTGACAGCCCAGCTTGGCGCGCTGAAGGGCGAGGTCTCGGTGCTGAATGGGGCCGTCGGCGCTCCGGGCCGCCCTCCAGGAGATCGAGGCCCTGAAGGCGGCCGTTCGTGAGAAGGACAGCGCCCTCCAGGGGCTCGAACGGACGTGCGGGGGGCTCGGCGACGAGGTCGTGGGTTTGAAGACTCACGTCGAGGGTAAGTATAGTCTGTTGTAATTATGCCGTCGGTGCGTCGTATTGGGCGCTAATGTTAGCTTATCATATTCCAGAGCTGGAGCGCGAGAACCAGGAGGCCCATTCGACCGCGAATTCCCTGCAGAGCCTCCTGGAAGCCGAGACCCGGAGGACCCAGTTGCTCGAGGGCGCGATCACCACCGTGTGCGACGGTCTGGGGGTCGGACCCGACGCCGACACCGGAGAGGACGCCCCAGGGAACTGCTTCATCCGTCGGATGGCCGCGCTAGGTCATTTTGCCCGGGAGAAGATACGGGACAGCCTCCACCACGGCGTGAAGAGGGCACTGGCCGTCGTTCGCTCTGGTTTTGTGTTCGACATGGAGCTCGTTGCCGACGGCTTCATCACAGACCCGGAGCGGACGGACGCGGAGAACGCGGATGCCTGCTTGGATCTGATCGAAGCCGCGGAGGGGCCTGGGAGCCGCCTGGCCTCGCTCTTCGAGCCCGAGGTGGTGCCGCCTGCTGACGACGAAGGCCTGTGAGCCAAATCTGGGCACGGAGGCCCGTGTAACAAGTTAGTTATTTTGAATTTTGATTGTGGTGGCCCTGGGGGCGTTAAGAACTCAAAACTTAAACTAGTTTGTGACGAATCTAGTTTTATTCGAGCCTTTTTTCCCTTTCGGCCTGGGTTGTGTTCTCATACAATTTACTCAACGCGCAGTCACGCCCTTTGGCGTGGGGAGCGAGTGGAGGTACCGTAGCCTCGGGGGCATAAGTGATCTCGCGGCTCGACTGCCCTCGAGCCTCAGGGTGCTCTTGTGGCCTTGTAGATCGCGTGAAGAACTGACCTAAGCGGCAGGGAGTGTGCTACTCTCTTTCAAAGTTAAGAACCGTTATAAGACCTACTTAGCGTGCGGTTGCGCCCTTAGAAGGCATGAGGGGTGAGTGGAGGTACCGTAACCTCAGAGGTTGAAGTGATACTCCTGACTCGAGGGCCCTTTCGAACCTTAGGGTGTTCTTGCGGCGAAGTCGATCGAAAAAGCGGTTCTTAAATTTTTTGAAAGAGAATACAAGTTCTTTTTTTTTTTCAGGGACTGGGGGGTCCCCCCCCTTGTAGCCCCCGAGGGAGGGTCGATTCTGGGAGTGCAGAGTCGATCCTTCCTCACTGTGAAACGAAAGTTTGAACATCGCTGTGGTCTTTATTGGTGAAAAAAAAGGAAATACAAGGCCTCGAGGCTTTCTAAGGAAAAAAGCGACGTAGCTGTTCAATGTTCCAAGCGTTGGTGAAAATTTCGCCCTTCTCGTTGGATAGCTTGTAGGTGCCCGGCTTTAGTACTTCTGCGATGATGTACGGTCCTTCCCATGGTGGCGTGAGTTTGTGGCGTCCCTTGGTGTTCTGGTTCCGTCGTAGCACCAAATCGCCGACGTTAAGGTCACGCCTGCGTATGTGCCTGTCGTGGTAGCGTCGGAGACTCTGCTGGTACCTGGCGGAATGTAACAAGGCCACATCTCGGGCTTCCTCGAGCTGGTCGAGGGCGTCCTCTCTTGCGGCGTTGTTATTTCCTTCGTTGTAGGCTTTTAACCTTGGGGATCCGTACTCTATATCTGTCGGAAGCACAGCCTCGGATCCGTAGACTAAGAAGAACGGAGTGAACCCCGTGGCTCGACTCGGCGTTGTTCTCAGGCTCCACAGGACCGAGGGTAGCTCGGCGGCCCATCTTTTGCCGTGCTTGTTTAGCTTGTCAAAAATTCTGGGTTTCAGGCCTTGTAGTAGCATGCCGTTGGCACGCTCTACTTGGCCGTTTGTTTTTGGATGAGCTACGGCCGACCAGAGCACGCGAATGTGATGGTGGTCACAGAAATCCAGAAACTTTTTACCAGTGAACTGGGTGCCGTTGTCGGTGATAATGCAGTTCGGAACCCCAAATCGATGGATGATATCGGTGAAGAAAATCACGGCCTGTTCGGACCTGATACTGGTGATGGGACGAGCCTCGATCCACTTGGAAAACTTGTCGATTGCGACAAGCAAATGGGTGAAGCCACCAGTAGTTCTTTTGAGCGGTCCGACGAGGTCGAGTCCCCAAACGGCAAATGGCCATGTGATGGGAATGGTTTGTAGAGCATGTGCCGGGAGGTGGGTCTGCCTTGCATAGTACTGACAACCTTCACAGGAGCGTACTAGCTTGACGGCGTCGGAGACCGCGGTCGGCCAATAGAACCCTTGTCGAAAAGCGTTTCCGACGAGGGTTCGAGGCGCAGCGTGGTGACCGCAAGCCCCCGAGTGCAGGTCATTGAGCAGGTCCCTGCCTTCCTTGTTTGTGATGCAACGTTGGAGAATGCCCGTAGGGCTGCGGCGGTACAGCTCCCTACCATCTCCAATGATCACAAAGGTTTTGGCCCGTCGAGCGATCCGTCGAGCCTCGGTCTTACCCGAGGGGAGGTCCCCTTGGATAAGATAGTCGAGGTACGGTGCGCGCCAATCGAGCTCGACATCAGACGGTGGGGTCGATCCCTCTACCTGCATGGCCTCGGCCCCGGTCGGGGGGGCCTCTGCCCCTGGTGGGGGGTCAAGTGATGACCCGTCGACCCCTCCGTCCGATCCAAGGTCGACAGATGGCCGTTGGAGATCTTTTGCGAAAACGTCGGGTGGGACCGTAGCTCGACTTGACGCGATTTTTGCGAGCTCATCTGCGGCCTCATTATACTTGCGTGCTATGTGGTTGAGCTCGAGGCCATGAAATTTGTCCTCGAGGCGTCGCACCTCTTGGCAGTAGGCTTCCATCTTGGGGTCGCGGCAGCTCGAGCTCTTCATGACTTGATCGATCACTAGCTGGGAGTCGCCCCGAACATCGAGGTGTCGGACCCCGAGCTCGACGGCGATTCTTAGCCCCGTAACGAGTGCCTCGTATTCGGCGACGTTGTTGGATGCAGGGAAATGGAGCCGGATGGCGTAGCGCATGTGAACTCCGAGGGGTGAGATGAAGAGCAAGCCCGCACCTGCTCCTGTTTTCATCAAAGACCCATCGAAGTACATGGTCCAGAGCTCGGCCTGGAGCTGTGTGGGGGGGAGCTGGGTGTCGGTCCATTCAGCCAAAAAGTCTGCCAACACTTGTGACTTTATGGCTTTGCGCGGTGCATAGGACAGGGTCTCGCCCATGAGCTCGACCGCCCACTTGGCAATCCTACCCGTGGCTTCCCGGTTCTGGGCTATCTCTCCCAGGGGGAAAGAAGAAACCACAGTAACTGGGTGGCCCTCAAAGTAGTGTCGGAGCTTGCGCCGTGTCAAGATGACAGCATAAAGCAGTTTCTGAATTTGGGGGTAACGGACCTTGGTTTCTGAGAGTACCTCACTAATGAAATAGACCGGCCTTTGGATGGGCAGGGCATGAGCTTCCTCGGCCCGTTCGACGACCAGTACTGCGCTGACTACTTGTGATGTCGCGGCGACATAAAGCAGGAGCGGCTCTCCTGGGGTCGGAGGGACGAGAATTGGCGAGTTAGTGAGTGTGACCTTGAGTTTGGTGAGGGCTTCCTCAGCCTCGAGGGTCCAGGAAAAATGCTCCGATTTCTTTAAGAGGCGGTACAGAGGGAGCGCTTTCTCGCCGAGGCGCGCAATGAAACGGCTGAGCGCCGCTAAGCAGCCCGTGACCCTCTGTACGCCTTTCAGATCTCGGATGGGGGCCATCTTGGTTATGGCAGAGATTTTTTCTGGGTTGGCCTCGATGCCCCGTTTGGACACGATGAACCCCAGAAGCATCCCTCGGGGGACGCCAAAAACGCATTTTTCTGGATTGAGCCTGATATTCTTTGCTCGAAGGCATTTGAAGGCGATGTCGAGGTCGTTTATTAGATTGTCGGCTCGTTTGGTCTTGACTACGATGTCATCGACGTATGCCTCGACGGTTGGTCCGATGTGTTCTCCGAAAACGTGCTGCATGCATCGCTGGTACGTTGCCCCTGCGTTCCGGAGACCGAAGGGCATCGTAACGTAGCAATACATGCCGAAAGGGGTGATGAATGAAGTCGCGAGCTGATCGGACTCCTTCATTTTTATCTGATGGTAACCGGAGTAGGCGTCTAAGAACGAAAGAGTTTCACATCCCGCAGTTGAATCAACAATTTGATCAATGCGTGGCAAAGGAAAGGGAACTTTCGGACATGCTTTATTTAAACTAGTATAGTCTACACACATCCTCCACTTCCCACTCTTTTTCTTAACTAATACAGGATTAGCTAGCCATTCGGGATGGTGAACCTCCTTGATGAACCCGGCCTCCAGTAGCTTGTGGATCTCTTCGCCGATGACCCTGCGCTTCTCCTCGTCAAAGCGGCGCAGGCGTTGCTTCACCGGTTTGGACCCGGCCCGGATCTCCAAGGCGTGCTCGGCGACTTCCCTGGGTATGCCCGGCATATCCGAGGGACTCCACGCAAAAATGTCGATATTTGCGCGGAGAAAGTCGACGAGCACGGCTTCCTATTTCGGGTCGAGGGTGGCGCTGACGTTCAGCGCCTTCCCATTGGGATCAGCGGGGTCGAGGGGTACGAGCTTGACGTCCTCCGCGGGCTCGAAGCTGCCGGCGTGGCGTTTTGGATCGGGAATCTCGTTGGCGAGACCGTCGAGGTCTGCGGCCAAGGTTGCCGACTCCAAAACCGCCTCGCCGTGCTCGACGCACTCGACGTCGCACTCGTAGGCATGTTCGTATGAGGGCCCCACTGTGATGACGCCGTTTGGGCCGGGCATCTTGAGCTTGAGGTAAGTGTAGTTTGGCACGGCCATGAACTTGGCGTAGCACGGGCGTCCGAGGATGGCGTGGTATGTCCCACGGAATCCGACCACTTCGAAGGTGAGGGTCTCCTTCCTGAAGTTGGCCGGTGTGCCGAAACAAACGGGCAGATCGACCCGTCCGAGGGGTTCCGCCCGCTTCCCTGGCACGACACCGTGGAAGCCCCCGACGCTAGGTTGCAGGCGCGCCCTCTCGACCCCCAGGAGGTCGAGGGTTTGGGAGTAGATGATGTTGAGGCTGCTTCCGCCGTCCATGAGTACCTTGGTGAGGCGCGTGTTGGCGATGACGGGATCAACGACAAGTGGGTAGACCCCCGGGTTGGGGATGTAGTCTGGATGATCATCACGGTCGAAAGTGATGGCCACCGCGGACCAATCAAGGAAGCGAGGGACCGCCGTCTGTACGGAGAAGACCTCACGCCGCTCTCGCTTGCGCTGGCGCGCTGAGAGGCGGGTTGAGGGTCCTCCGTAGATCATGAAGCAGTCGTGGATCTCGGGGAATCCCTCCTCCTTGCCATCACCCTTTGGGTCTTCCTTCTTGTCGGCGGCCTTGTTGCCAGCGCCCTCGAAGTACCTGCGGAGCATATGACAATCCTCGAGGTTATGGTTAGTGGGCCCCTTGTGGTAAGGGCACGGTTCTTTGAGCATTTTGTCGAAGACGCCCCCGCCGGGGGGGCCTCGAGGCTTCTTGCGTTCGGTAGCGGCGACAAGCTCGTCGGCCGGGGCCTCGAGCTTGCCCTGCTGGCCCTTCTTCTTCTTGCGGTTGTTCCTTTTGGAGCCTCGGGCGGAGCTTGCAGGATCGTCGGTCTTCTGCTTGCCAGTGCCCTGCTCGCCGCCAAAGATGGCACCAACTGCCTCCTCGCCGGCGGCGAAGTTGGTGACGATGTCCATCAGCCCGTTGGCAGTGAGCGGGGTGTGGCGCCCCAACTCTCGGACCAACTCCTTGCAAGTGGTGCCCGAGAGGAAGGCCATAATTACATCAGAGTCGGTGACATTGGGTAGCTCGGTGCGTTGCCTGGAGAAACGCCGAATGTAATCCCGGAGGGATTCACCTGGCTTCTGCTTGCAACTCCGGAGGTCCCACGAGTTGCCGGGGGCGCATGTAAGTTCCCTTGAAGTTCCCCTCGAACACCCTTACGAGGTCGCCCCAGTCGTGGATCTGTTGGGGCGGCAGGTCCTCGAGCCAGGCTCGAGCGGTGTCGGAGAGGAACAGGGGGAGTTGGCGGATGATGACTCGGTCGTCGGTGGCCCCGCCCAACTGACATGCCAAGCGGAAGTCGGCGAGCCAAAGTTCGGGTTTGGTCTCGCCGTTGTACTTGGCAAGAGTTGTGGGAGGGCGGAACCGTGCTGGCAGTACCGTTTCGCGGATCGCCTTGCTGAAGACCCGAGGGCCCGGAGGCTCGGGTGAAGGGCTGCGATCCTCCGAGCTGTCGTAGCGCCCGCCCCTGTGCACGTGGTAGCCTCGAGCCACGCCGTCACCGTGCTTGCGCGTGCGGCGCTCGACGACGTTGCCACGGGTGTCTCGAGGTTCTTGGTCATGAGCGACGGGCTCGAGGGCGGGTGCCATCCGGATCCGTCGGGCAGGTTCGGGATGAACCGAGGCCTCCCTCTCCTTCCGAGAGGGCTCCGCGAGCCGCTCCGAGGCGGGCTCGCGTCGCCTCGAGGCAGAGCTCTCTGCCTGCTGCAGGGCAGCAGTCTCGAGGAGTTCTCGGATCTCATCTCGAGCCCGGCGCGCTTCGGGGTTCGATGGCTCGGGCATGTTGCGGAGGAGCATGGCGGCGGCGACGACATTCTGGCTGGCTCGAGCGAAGACCGGGGGATCGGTTATCCGGTCCTCGTCGATGCGACGGTTGACGTCGCGAGCTCTTTCGCGAGCTCTCCCG
>CM039589.1:15602469-15667583 GCA_022457205.1 Saccharum spontaneum
GGATCTCGCCCCGCCCGTTTAGCCAGGCGCGCCTTTTTAGGGCGAGATCGGCGCGGTAGTGGGCGGCGTGGCGTTCGGTTACTGTGTGGGGACGGCCACGTGCCCAGCTCCTGTAAGGCAAGAAGGACGGTTAGGTGGGCGCATTTATTACGGGAAACTGTTGCTACCTTTTCGCACGGCCGTTGAACTTCTTCCCGGTCTATAAAAGCGCGGCCCTGGGGTCTGAGTTCCCCTCCGGTTCTTTGCGCTCTTGCCATCCTCTGCCTTAGGAAAGCCTAGCCCCCTTGCGCTTTTCGTCCGCATTGCCGCCCGCCGCCGCCCTTTTTCCCCACACCTTTCCTCCCCGCCGGCGCTGATGGCTGGAAAGAGCCAGTTCCTCGCTACCGACGGCTGGGCCTCCTCTTCCGTAACGGAGAAGAAGCTGGAGGAGCTGGTCGCGGATGGGTTGCTGCGACCGAGGACGAGCCGGTCGCGGCCGGAGTGGATCGCGCCGCCGTCGACCCATCGGGAGCCGGCCCCCCCGGAAGGCTACGTGGTGAGCTTCATAAGCTACCACGAACGGGGGTTCGGTATCCCGTCGTCGCCCTTCATGCGGGCGCTCCTCCACTACTACCGGGTGGAGCTCCACCACCTCGCCCCCAACGCTGTTGCGCAGGCCGCCATCTTCGCGGCGGTCTGCGAGGGATACCTCGGGGTGGAGCCGCAGTGGAATCTGTGGCTCCACCTTTTCAAGGCCGAGCTCTTCGCGCGGAACGCGGGAGCGAAGGGCGCTTTCTACGCCGTGCGAGTGGGGAGCTGCGTCCTCCAGTTGAGGTCGAGTCGGTCGGAACAGTACATCCCGGCGCGGCTCATCTCTTCGAACAGCGGGTGGCACACGGGCTGGTTCTACCTCCGCAACGACGAGAACCAGCTGCCGAGGTATACCGGCCGCGTGCTGACCGCCCGGGAGCACAACTGGGGGTACGGTGTGCCGGACGTCGAGAAGCCGCGCCTGGACCCGCTGCTGGCGGCGCTGCAGCAGCTCCGTGCTCGAGGCTTGACGGCGGCGGCAGTAGCGACGGCGTTCCACCGTCGTCGGGTGATGCCGCTATGCCGACGCCGCCTGCGCCTCGACCAGATGACCCCCGGAGGCGTCGTTGGAGGGGAGCCGGATGTCGCACGAGACCCTCACCCCCGAGGAGGGGCTTCGCCGAGCCCGCCGGATGGTGGGGACCTTCCAGGCGGAGGAAGCCGACCGCTCCCCATGAGGCCAACTGAGGGGTTCGAGCCCGTGGTAAGCTCCTTAGTACGCTTGTCTTTTTAGTTCGATTCGCGTGTGAGACCTTCCCCTGACCCGGTCGACGCCATTGCGCAGGACTTATCGGCGTTGCGGGAGACTCGACCGCCGGTTCCGGAGGACCAACCTGCTCGGGATGCTCGACGGGAGCACGCCTCGAAGCAGAAGGCGGCCAAGGAGTCGACCAAGAAGCGGGCGGCCCGGAAGTCCAGGGAGAAGGAGGCGCGGAGAAAACTCCGGCGCCAACAGGCCATCGACGGGGTCCCTTTGGAGCCGTCGCCCTCCGAGACCATGTCGGGAGAGGACGACGGCAGCAGCGGCGAGGATGACGACGCCTTGTCGCGGTACGAGGCCGCGACCGGGCTGGGGAACCTCCCCGACATCCGCCCTCTGCTGGAGCCCCTTGCGGGGCCATCCTCCTCGGTCGTTGTGGTCGAGGGGGTCGACGAGGACGACGAGGAAGAGGAGGAGAGGAAGAAGAAGAAGAAGGAGGAAAAGAGGGAGGCGGGCCCCTCGGCGGGAGGGGTCGCCCCGCCCCAGACCCAGCCAGGTGGGTCGACAGGGGCGCCTGCCCCAGCCCAGGCCCCGCAAGCTCAGGCGGGGACGGGGGTGGGGGTGACGACATCGTCATCGGCGGCGCCTTCATCGGGCGTGAGGACCCGAGGCCAGTTGGCCTCGGAGGCGCAGACAGCGCGTGGCGGCGCACCGGCGAGAGCTCCGAGGAGCGCCCGGTCCGCGGGTGGGGCTGCCGCGAGGCCGCCGCCTGCGACCTCGAGCGGCTCGGACCGTGGGGGGTCGAGACCCCTGGTGCCGATTTCGGGGTAAGCTTCTGAACAGAAAGGGACTCGTCTTATTTCCTGATTTCGTCGATCGACTCATCCTTTTTATTTTTCAGGCTGAAGCGGAAGGCGGAGACCATGGGGCCCACCCCCGTGAAGTCCCTTCGAGCCAGCGCCTCCGTCCTCAATCGGTCGGCGGCCCAGGACGCTGCCTGGGTCCGCGAGGTCGAGGCGGCGAAGGAGCGCCGTCGGCAACGGGAGGCCGCGGGTGCCTCGACGGCTGTCGGCCCCGATCCTGCGGTGGCGGGGTCGGAGCCGGCAAGGACGGCGGCGCCCGGCCCGGTCGAGGCGGAGCCCAAGGCGCTGCCCTCGGCTGAGGCCACCGTCGAGGTGGCCATGGAGGAGGTGGCCGCAGAGGCGACCGCGGAGGGGGCTGCGCCAGCGCCGGAGCAGGAGGCGGCGTCGGCGAGGGAGCCGCAGCCGCAGGCCACACCCGCGCCGGAGCAGGTGGTGGCGCCGGCGAGGGAGCCGCAGCCGCAGCAGGGCCCGCCGGTGCTGCCGGTGGGTATGACGGAAGGTGGAGCCGTCGGGCCTTCTGCCGGAGCCCCGGAGGCGGCGGCGCCGGAAGTCGAGGCGCCGGTCGCGGGGGTACCGGCGGCGGGAGCGCCGGCGTCCAAGCCGCCGTCGAGCGAGATGCCGGCCGCAGGGGCGTCTACGGCGGAGGTGCCGGCTCCGGAGGCACAGGCTGCCGAGGGGCCGGTCACTGTCGAGGGACAAGCGTCCGTGGTCATCGTCCTCGACGACACCCCTCTGGACAAAGGAAAGGAGATCGTGGGGGCCGAGGAGGGCGAGACCTCAAGCCGGGCGGAAGCCTCGGCCCCTGCCGGGGGTGCGAGCGAAGTCGGCCCTTCGTCCGGGCCGGAGGTGCCCCGGCTGGGGCGTCATCATCGTGGCCGGACTTCGCCGCTCTGGCGATAGCGCGGGCCGAGGAGGAGATCCCGAGGTGGGGAGGGCCGCCCCTTGCGTTCAAGGATGCAGCCAACCTCGACGGCGAGCCCATCCTCGTCCTGAACGACAGGGACGAGGTCCACCGCTGGCAGTACCTCGAGGGCGTCCGCCAGCATCTCGATCGGCTACTCCGCGTGGCGACCGACGCCGTCTCGCGGGGTATACGGGATGCCACCGAGGTACGATTAACCTGTTAGCTTCTTTCGTGGCTCTCAGTGTCTTTTTTCCTTGGTTTCATTATCTTTTTTGGTTTCTTTTGAATTAGGAACTCAAAGAGGCCTCCCGCCGAAAGTCACTCTTCATCCGGAATGAGAGTGGTGTGTGGGCGTCCCTGTCTCGGCAACGGGCCCTGGTCGAGGAGACTCAGAAGAGGCTTGCCGATCGGTCCGCTGAGCTGGCGGAACTGCGCACCGCCTTCTCGACGGTGAAGGAAGAGGCGATGCAGGCGTGGGCGGCCGAGGCCTCAATGCGCACCGAGGCAGACAAGGCTCGGGAAGAGGCTGCCCAGGCCCGCCGAGACCTCGAGCCCCTGTCGGCGCGGGTCAAGGAGCTCGAGGAGGACGTCTCCCAGGCTGGCCGTCAGCGGGACGCCCTCAACGTCCAGATCGGGCAGGTGACAGCCCAGCTTGGCGCGCTGAAGGGCGAGGTCTCGGTGCTGAATGGGGCCGTCGGCGCTCCGGGCCGCCCTCCAGGAGATCGAGGCCCTGAAGGCGGCCGTTCGTGAGAAGGACAGCGCCCTCCAGGGGCTCGAACGGACGTGCGGGGGCTCGGCGACGAGGTCGTGGGTTTGAAGACTCACGTCGAGGGTAAGTATAGTCTGTTGTAATTATGCCGTCGGTGCGTCGTATTGGGCGCTAATGTTAGCTTATCATATTCCAGAGCTGGAGCGCGAGAACCAGGAGGCCCATTCGACCGCGAATTCCCTGCAGAGCCTCCTGGAAGCCGAGACCCGGAGGACCCAGTTGCTCGAGGGCGCGATCACCACCGTGTGCGACGGTCTGGGGGTCGGACCCGACGCCGACACCGGAGAGGACGCCCCAGGGAACTGCTTCATCCGTCGGATGGCCGCGCTAGGTCATTTTGCCCGGGAGAAGATACGGGACAGCCTCCACCACGGCGTGAAGAGGGCACTGGCCGTCGTTCGCTCTGGTTTTGTGTTCGACATGGAGCTCGTTGCCGACGGCTTCATCACAGACCCGGAGCGGACGGACGCGGAGAACGCGGATGCCTGCTTGGATCTGATCGAAGCCGCGGAGGGGCCTGGGAGCCGCCTGGCCTCGCTCTTCGAGCCCGAGGTGGTGCCGCCTGCTGACGACGAAGGCCTGTGAGCCAAATCTGGGCACGGAGGCCCGTGTAACAAGTTAGTTATTTTGAATTTTGATTGTGGTGGCCCTGGGGGCGTTAAGAACTCAAAACTTAAACTAGTTTGTGACGAATCTAGTTTTATTCGAGCCTTTTTTCCCTTTCGGCCTGGGTTGTGTTCTCATACAATTTACTCAACGCGCAGTCACGCCCTTTGGCGTGGGGAGCGAGTGGAGGTACCGTAGCCTCGGGGGCATAAGTGATCTCGCGGCTCGACTGCCCTCGAGCCTCAGGGTGCTCTTGTGGCCTTGTAGATCGCGTGAAGAACTGACCTAAGCGGCAGGGAGTGTGCTACTCTCTTTCAAAGTTAAGAACCGTTATAAGACCTACTTAGCGTGCGGTTGCGCCCTTAGAAGGCATGAGGGGTGAGTGGAGGTACCGTAACCTCAGAGGTTGAAGTGATACTCCTGACTCGAGGGCCCTTTCGAACCTTAGGGTGTTCTTGCGGCGAAGTCGATCGAAAAAGCGGTTCTTAAATTTTTTGAAAGAGAATACAAGTTCTTTTTTTTTTTCAGGGACTGGGGGGTCCCCCCCCTTGTAGCCCCCGAGGGAGGGTCGATTCTGGGAGTGCAGAGTCGATCCTTCCTCACTGTGAAACGAAAGTTTGAACATCGCTGTGGTCTTTATTGGTGAAAAAAAAGGAAATACAAGGCCTCGAGGCTTTCTAAGGAAAAAAGCGACGTAGCTGTTCAATGTTCCAAGCGTTGGTGAAAATTTCGCCCTTCTCGTTGGATAGCTTGTAGGTGCCCGGCTTTAGTACTTCTGCGATGATGTACGGTCCTTCCCATGGTGGCGTGAGTTTGTGGCGTCCCTTGGTGTTCTGGTTCCGTCGTAGCACCAAATCGCCGACGTTAAGGTCACGCCTGCGTATGTGCCTGTCGTGGTAGCGTCGGAGACTCTGCTGGTACCTGGCGGAATGTAACAAGGCCACATCTCGGGCTTCCTCGAGCTGGTCGAGGGCGTCCTCTCTTGCGGCGTTGTTATTTCCTTCGTTGTAGGCTTTTAACCTTGGGGATCCGTACTCTATATCTGTCGGAAGCACAGCCTCGGATCCGTAGACTAAGAAGAACGGAGTGAACCCCGTGGCTCGACTCGGCGTTGTTCTCAGGCTCCACAGGACCGAGGGTAGCTCGGCGGCCCATCTTTTGCCGTGCTTGTTTAGCTTGTCAAAAATTCTGGGTTTCAGGCCTTGTAGTAGCATGCCGTTGGCACGCTCTACTTGGCCGTTTGTTTTTGGATGAGCTACGGCCGACCAGAGCACGCGAATGTGATGGTGGTCACAGAAATCCAGAAACTTTTTACCAGTGAACTGGGTGCCGTTGTCGGTGATAATGCAGTTCGGAACCCCAAATCGATGGATGATATCGGTGAAGAAAATCACGGCCTGTTCGGACCTGATACTGGTGATGGGACGAGCCTCGATCCACTTGGAAAACTTGTCGATTGCGACAAGCAAATGGGTGAAGCCACCAGTAGTTCTTTTGAGCGGTCCGACGAGGTCGAGTCCCCAAACGGCAAATGGCCATGTGATGGGAATGGTTTGTAGAGCATGTGCCGGGAGGTGGGTCTGCCTTGCATAGTACTGACAACCTTCACAGGAGCGTACTAGCTTGACGGCGTCGGAGACCGCGGTCGGCCAATAGAACCCTTGTCGAAAAGCGTTTCCGACGAGGGTTCGAGGCGCAGCGTGGTGACCGCAAGCCCCCGAGTGCAGGTCATTGAGCAGGTCCCTGCCTTCCTTGTTTGTGATGCAACGTTGGAGAATGCCCGTAGGGCTGCGGCGGTACAGCTCCCTACCATCTCCAATGATCACAAAGGTTTTGGCCCGTCGAGCGATCCGTCGAGCCTCGGTCTTACCCGAGGGGAGGTCCCCTTGGATAAGATAGTCGAGGTACGGTGCGCGCCAATCGAGCTCGACATCAGACGGTGGGGTCGATCCCTCTACCTGCATGGCCTCGGCCCCGGTCGGGGGGGCCTCTGCCCCTGGTGGGGGGTCAAGTGATGACCCGTCGACCCCTCCGTCCGATCCAAGGTCGACAGATGGCCGTTGGAGATCTTTTGCGAAAACGTCGGGTGGGACCGTAGCTCGACTTGACGCGATTTTTGCGAGCTCATCTGCGGCCTCATTATACTTGCGTGCTATGTGGTTGAGCTCGAGGCCATGAAATTTGTCCTCGAGGCGTCGCACCTCTTGGCAGTAGGCTTCCATCTTGGGGTCGCGGCAGCTCGAGCTCTTCATGACTTGATCGATCACTAGCTGGGAGTCGCCCCGAACATCGAGGTGTCGGACCCCGAGCTCGACGGCGATTCTTAGCCCCGTAACGAGTGCCTCGTATTCGGCGACGTTGTTGGATGCAGGGAAATGGAGCCGGATGGCGTAGCGCATGTGAACTCCGAGGGGTGAGATGAAGAGCAAGCCCGCACCTGCTCCTGTTTTCATCAAAGACCCATCGAAGTACATGGTCCAGAGCTCGGCCTGGAGCTGTGTGGGGGGGAGCTGGGTGTCGGTCCATTCAGCCAAAAAGTCTGCCAACACTTGTGACTTTATGGCTTTGCGCGGTGCATAGGACAGGGTCTCGCCCATGAGCTCGACCGCCCACTTGGCAATCCTACCCGTGGCTTCCCGGTTCTGGGCTATCTCTCCCAGGGGGAAAGAAGAAACCACAGTAACTGGGTGGCCCTCAAAGTAGTGTCGGAGCTTGCGCCGTGTCAAGATGACAGCATAAAGCAGTTTCTGAATTTGGGGGTAACGGACCTTGGTTTCTGAGAGTACCTCACTAATGAAATAGACCGGCCTTTGGATGGGCAGGGCATGAGCTTCCTCGGCCCGTTCGACGACCAGTACTGCGCTGACTACTTGTGATGTCGCGGCGACATAAAGCAGGAGCGGCTCTCCTGGGGTCGGAGGGACGAGAATTGGCGAGTTAGTGAGTGTGACCTTGAGTTTGGTGAGGGCTTCCTCAGCCTCGAGGGTCCAGGAAAAATGCTCCGATTTCTTTAAGAGGCGGTACAGAGGGAGCGCTTTCTCGCCGAGGCGCGCAATGAAACGGCTGAGCGCCGCTAAGCAGCCCGTGACCCTCTGTACGCCTTTCAGATCTCGGATGGGGGCCATCTTGGTTATGGCAGAGATTTTTTCTGGGTTGGCCTCGATGCCCCGTTTGGACACGATGAACCCCAGAAGCATCCCTCGGGGGACGCCAAAAACGCATTTTTCTGGATTGAGCCTGATATTCTTTGCTCGAAGGCATTTGAAGGCGATGTCGAGGTCGTTTATTAGATTGTCGGCTCGTTTGGTCTTGACTACGATGTCATCGACGTATGCCTCGACGGTTGGTCCGATGTGTTCTCCGAAAACGTGCTGCATGCATCGCTGGTACGTTGCCCCTGCGTTCCGGAGACCGAAGGGCATCGTAACGTAGCAATACATGCCGAAAGGGGTGATGAATGAAGTCGCGAGCTGATCGGACTCCTTCATTTTTATCTGATGGTAACCGGAGTAGGCGTCTAAGAACGAAAGAGTTTCACATCCCGCAGTTGAATCAACAATTTGATCAATGCGTGGCAAAGGAAAGGGAACTTTCGGACATGCTTTATTTAAACTAGTATAGTCTACACACATCCTCCACTTCCCACTCTTTTTCTTAACTAATACAGGATTAGCTAGCCATTCGGGATGGTGAACCTCCTTGATGAACCCGGCCTCCAGTAGCTTGTGGATCTCTTCGCCGATGACCCTGCGCTTCTCCTCGTCAAAGCGGCGCAGGCGTTGCTTCACCGGTTTGGACCCGGCCCGGATCTCCAAGGCGTGCTCGGCGACTTCCCTGGGTATGCCCGGCATATCCGAGGGACTCCACGCAAAAATGTCGATATTTGCGCGGAGAAAGTCGACGAGCACGGCTTCCTATTTCGGGTCGAGGGTGGCGCTGACGTTCAGCGCCTTCCCATTGGGATCAGCGGGGTCGAGGGGTACGAGCTTGACGTCCTCCGCGGGCTCGAAGCTGCCGGCGTGGCGTTTTGGATCGGGAATCTCGTTGGCGAGACCGTCGAGGTCTGCGGCCAAGGTTGCCGACTCCAAAACCGCCTCGCCGTGCTCGACGCACTCGACGTCGCACTCGTAGGCATGTTCGTATGAGGGCCCCACTGTGATGACGCCGTTTGGGCCGGGCATCTTGAGCTTGAGGTAAGTGTAGTTTGGCACGGCCATGAACTTGGCGTAGCACGGGCGTCCGAGGATGGCGTGGTATGTCCCACGGAATCCGACCACTTCGAAGGTGAGGGTCTCCTTCCTGAAGTTGGCCGGTGTGCCGAAACAAACGGGCAGATCGACCCGTCCGAGGGGTTCCGCCCGCTTCCCTGGCACGACACCGTGGAAGCCCCCGACGCTAGGTTGCAGGCGCGCCCTCTCGACCCCCAGGAGGTCGAGGGTTTGGGAGTAGATGATGTTGAGGCTGCTTCCGCCGTCCATGAGTACCTTGGTGAGGCGCGTGTTGGCGATGACGGGATCAACGACAAGTGGGTAGACCCCCGGGTTGGGGATGTAGTCTGGATGATCATCACGGTCGAAAGTGATGGCCACCGCGGACCAATCAAGGAAGCGAGGGACCGCCGTCTGTACGGAGAAGACCTCACGCCGCTCTCGCTTGCGCTGGCGCGCTGAGAGGCGGGTTGAGGGTCCTCCGTAGATCATGAAGCAGTCGTGGATCTCGGGGAATCCCTCCTCCTTGCCATCACCCTTTGGGTCT
Source organism: Saccharum spontaneum (assembly GCA_022457205.1). Taxonomy (NCBI): domain Eukaryota; kingdom Viridiplantae; phylum Streptophyta; class Magnoliopsida; order Poales; family Poaceae; genus Saccharum; species Saccharum spontaneum. Next base: position 15,611,637 of record CM039589.1, read on the forward strand.
TCCTTCTTGTCGGCGGCCTTGTTGCCAGCGCCCTCGAAGTACCTGCGGAGCATATGACAATCCTCGAGGTTATGGTTAGTGGGCCCCTTGTGGTAAGGGCACGGTTCTTTGAGCATTTTGTCGAAGACGCCCCCGCCGGGGGGGCCTCGAGGCTTCTTGCGTTCGGTAGCGGCGACAAGCTCGTCGGCCGGGGCCTCGAGCTTGCCCTGCTGGCCCTTCTTCTTCTTGCGGTTGTTCCTTTTGGAGCCTCGGGCGGAGCTTGCAGGATCGTCGGTCTTCTGCTTGCCAGTGCCCTGCTCGCCGCCAAAGATGGCACCAACTGCCTCCTCGCCGGCGGCGAAGTTGGTGACGATGTCCATCAGCCCGTTGGCAGTGAGCGGGGTGTGGCGCCCCAACTCTCGGACCAACTCCTTGCAAGTGGTGCCCGAGAGGAAGGCCATAATTACATCAGAGTCGGTGACATTGGGTAGCTCGGTGCGTTGCCTGGAGAAACGCCGAATGTAATCCCGGAGGGATTCACCTGGCTTCTGCTTGCAACTCCGGAGGTCCCACGAGTTGCCGGGGCGCATGTAAGTTCCCTTGAAGTTCCCCTCGAACACCCTTACGAGGTCGCCCCAGTCGTGGATCTGTTGGGGCGGCAGGTCCTCGAGCCAGGCTCGAGCGGTGTCGGAGAGGAACAGGGGGAGTTGGCGGATGATGACTCGGTCGTCGGTGGCCCCGCCCAACTGACATGCCAAGCGGAAGTCGGCGAGCCAAAGTTCGGGTTTGGTCTCGCCGTTGTACTTGGCAAGAGTTGTGGGAGGGCGGAACCGTGCTGGCAGTACCGTTTCGCGGATCGCCTTGCTGAAGACCCGAGGGCCCGGAGGCTCGGGTGAAGGGCTGCGATCCTCCGAGCTGTCGTAGCGCCCGCCCCTGTGCACGTGGTAGCCTCGAGCCACGCCGTCACCGTGCTTGCGCGTGCGGCGCTCGACGACGTTGCCACGGGTGTCTCGAGGTTCTTGGTCATGAGCGACGGGCTCGAGGGCGGGTGCCATCCGGATCCGTCGGGCAGGTTCGGGATGAACCGAGGCCTCCCTCTCCTTCCGAGAGGGCTCCGCGAGCCGCTCCGAGGCGGGCTCGCGTCGCCTCGAGGCAGAGCTCTCTGCCTGCTGCAGGGCAGCAGTCTCGAGGAGTTCTCGGATCTCATCTCGAGCCCGGCGCGCTTCGGGGTTCGATGGCTCGGGCATGTTGCGGAGGAGCATGGCGGCGGCGACGACATTCTGGCTGGCTCGAGCGAAGACCGGGGGATCGGTTATCCGGTCCTCGTCGATGCGACGGTTGACGTCGCGAGCTCTTTCGCGAGCTCTCCCGCCAAGTACGCGCTCCGCGCGCTCATGCTCAAGAGTTTGTTGGAGTAGACGCAGATTTTCTCGTTCTTCGTCGAGCCTTTCCCGCAGCTCGCGGACTTGGTCGAGCTGCGCCCCCTGATCCGCAGGGAGCTGAGCCTCGCCTTGCCCGGCAGGGTGCCCGTCGTGAGGAGGCGTGCGCCCTCCTCCGACCGGCTGTTGCTCCTGCGAATCCGACGCGCTTTCAACATCGACGTTGAAACACTCGCGGGTCGGATCGTAGGTATCGTCAGCCGAGTCGGAGTCAGGGGCGCCGAAATAATAGTATGACGGGGGAATGCACGGTCGTTGCGAGCCGCTTCCGGGGTTGCGGCGTGGGGAGGCGGCCACACGGGGTTCTGTTTCTGGCGTCTCAGTAGAGTCCAGATAATCAGAAGCCGGCGTGGACGCGACGAGGTCAAAGGCGAAGCGTAGGTGGTGCCCAGGGAGTTCCTCATAAGCACTCATATGAGTGCTTACGGAGGAAGCGTACGCCTGGGCAGCCGGAACTAGCCCAACCGGAAACGGCGAAGGTGACATTGCCGCCCTTGCCGGGAGAGAGGCATGGGGCAGCGACGTTGCACCGGGCGGAGGAGCGGCGGGGTTCTCCGCTGGCATGCTGTCCTCGGCCAGGCCCATTGTGCCCAGACTTTCCACGAGAAAATCCGGGCCGGGGTCTGGCTGGGAAGCGCCAAACCGGGGAATCCCATTGCCCTCCGTCAGGTGGAGACGATGGTTGCGCCGGGCTCTCCGCCGCCGAGCGGCTCGCGCCAGCCTGGAGCGACGGTACCGGCGGACTGCTCCCCCAGGCTGGGAAAGCTCGTAATCCTCGTCGGTAGGGTGTCTTGGCGGGAGCAGGACCATATCGTAGCCATAGCCGAGCGACATGAACTCCAAACTCCCGAACCAGATCACCGTGGCCAACGGGATAGGGCGTTCGGGGTCAGCCATCCAGGGAAAAGGTGGGAAAGCGATGTTAGCACGCAGCGGTCCCCCTACCTGGCGCGCCAACTGTCGGTGTTCGGATCCCGGGGGGTCCTAACCCAACCAGTAAAATGCTGCGTGTCCCTTCCCTGGATGGTGATGCAAGGAAAAACACACGGGGGTTTATCCTGGTTCGGGCAAAAGAAGGCCCTACGTCCAGCGGGGGTGAGAGAGGTTTGTATTTCCTTGCACCGAGGTGCTTGTGTAGGGGCTACAAGCTTGCGAGAGAGGGCGACGAGCCCAAGTCCCAAAGGAGAAAAAGAGTACAAGATGATTGCTTGAGGTGTTGATCGCTATGTCGTGTGTGACTGGTTGTCCGTCGTCTTCTCTAGGGCCCTGGCCTACCCTTTTATAGGACGGGGTGAGGCCAGGACGATGGGAACCTTGAGATGATGTTTTGTCGATCCTGTTGAGTCGACTGTAGCGACGTGCCTCAGGAATGGGAGGCCATCTTCTGGAACGTGATGTCGTAGGCGTCGAAGTGACCCGGAGCGTCGCGCCATACCGTCCTTTCTTCCCTGTTGCGCCGTGTCGGTGGTCGAGGTCGGGTCGAGGTAGGGTCGAGGCCGAACGGATAAGTCCGAATCCCTGGAATCCCGTTGTACGGGCCTTGTCGTATCCTCCCTCGAGGGTTAATAGTGACACACAGGATAAGGCATGGCGGGTATAGTGACGTTTTTCACCTCCCATCACGGAATGGGCGGTTGAACAGTGAGAACTGACGCTGGTATTGTTCCCACGTCGACTGTACGTGCGGCCATGTCGGTAGTTGGTAGTAGGTAATTGCATTAAATGCTTTGACTTTTCGTCCCGTGGTAGGTGGGGACTGAGGGGGTCGTGCGCCTTGACCCGGGCTCACGCGAGTCGGAACGCCCGGGGCGGTCGAGCCCCGTGCGGATTGGAACGCGGTCGAGGCCTCCCGTCGAGGGGGGCTCGTACGAGTCGGAGACGGGGCGCGGTCGAGGCACTTCGTCGAGCCGGCCTCGTACAAGGCGGACCTGTCGCACGTAGTAGGCTGTGCTTTATTGCGTCTTTAATCGTTTTAGTTTTTATGATCGTCAAATGTGGGGTACCCCTATACTATTGGTACCGACAGATGTTGTGGGGCTTAATATCAAAATGGATGATGCGGGTGCTGCAGCCCTGATGTAAATACTCCTAAAAAAAATACTCCAGGCCTCGTGCGATGCCAATAGCTATTTTCCTCAAATTTTCCCATCCAAGTGCCAACTTTAAACTCTCTGAATAAATATACTTCTCTAAAGAGCCATTGGCCATGTACTCATAAACAAGGGCTCTCTTAGATCCCTCTAAACAAAAGCCAAATAAACCGACAATATTGACATGGGAAGTCCTACCAATGCTAGTAACCTCATTTAGGAATTCCTCTCCATTGCCTTTGGATCCTTTTAAGAGTTTCACAGCAACCATATCGCCATCTGGTAGAGTACCCTTGAATACTGTACCATAACCACCCTCTCCTAATTTTTCCTTAAAACCTCTTGTTATTTTCTTCAGATCCGAGTGACTGTACCTCTTTGGGGTCAGTGATTGTTATCTCCTTATTATCTCTTCCATATTTGATTTACTCCGAGCATGCTTTTGGAGAATGAAGAGACTGAGCTTTTGTTTCCGGCGGCCGTATATGAACCAAAGAAGGCATGTGAAAAACAACCCAGCTGTAGCAGACATGGAACCTAGAAAATTAAAACCAAAGAATGAAACCCGGCCATGGAAATATATACACGACTATATAGAAGATTTTCATCTATGCATATGCAAGTTCTTGAGGATGCTATAATTTCATATTAGTAATTTAATGTTCTCCCTAGAGTTCTTCTGTAATATCAGATATAGATATTTGCAAAACTGATAAGAATAGCAGTAGATCCTATTCTGTTATCACATAAGACTATAAGAGCACGAGGCTAACCTGGCAGCTGAAACTTTAGATGGTAGTACAGTATGTATAGCTAGCCAAATAAATACATACTACCTCTATCCCTGAGTAAACTAATTCGTAGAGATGTCTTAAATCAAACTTTCTAAGTTTGACCGGATTCATACAAAAGAGCACAAAGACTTATAACACCAAATTAGTATTGTTACATACACCATAAAATGTATTTTCATTATGTGCTTATTTGGTTTCATAAATATTTGTGTTTTTTTCTATAAGTTGGTCAAACATAAAAAAATTGACTTCCAGGTATTGATTTATTCAGGGATGGAGGGAGTACCTATTAGAATTAATCTGATGTTGTGCCTCCTGTCTGCAATATATATTGATTCTAGTTAGCAACATCTCAATCACAACGAAAAATTATCCAATAATGACAGAGATAGCATTATTGGAGAAAACAGAAGGGAAGTGCAATATGACTAGTGATTTTTCCGTGACAGCATGGCACTGTCTATTTTTTCTTAACATTTACCTTTTTTACAGGTGATATGTTTTAAAATTAGTGTTTCAAGTTTCAACTGTTTTACTAATGGAGTAAATTGCCTGTTGCAAAATCTTCTCATGTGCATTCGCTACAGAAGTGCCATAACCAGATACTGAGTCATGTTTTTACCTCCCTAGGAATGTAAATGTAAATGATGTCATGATGAGATTGTTAGGACTGATCTCCCTCCATTAGGCCCAACGGCCTTTGGGCCTGGTTCTTACACCCTAATCGGGGGCGCCCAACCCGATATGGTTGGTGGCCCCCCGTCGCACAGCGCTATAAAAGGAAGGTGGGGGCCGGGGCTCGAGGCACGAGGTTTACCGCGCCGCTAGTCACCCCACCAACATCCTAACCCTAACCCGATCAAGAGAGGGGCGCTGCCAGCGACGAGAAGCTCCACCGACACCGGCAACGCCACCCCGACCTCCACTACGCCGCCAAGGACGTCAACACCTTCATCACCGAATCAATGGCGCCGGCGAACGACCCCAACACCGGCGCCTCCTCCGGATCGGCTACTCCCGCTCCGTCGGATGGTTTGCGACCACTACCGTTTACCCCCCTCTGTTTCTCTAGTAGGAGATGTGTTAGGGTTTGTTACATCTACTGGAAACTTGGATCTTGCCATTCCTACAGTAAAGAACCCCGATCTGACGAAACCGATGAACTACGAAAAATAACATTGGTACCGGAGCCACGGTGTATTGACAAGAAACCTAGATCGGGTAAACCGATTCCAAATCGGGGAAAGAAATAAAGAAATAAAAACAACCCGATTTCAGATCGGGCAAAGAAAAGTTCATCTGAACCCTAACCCTAACAGGGTAACAGAACAAAGAGAAGGACAGGAACTACGCGGCCCACTCACCGTCGGCATCACCGCCGTTGTGCGGCACGGTCGCCGAGACGCGCGTGTGTGCGAACACCGGGAACAGGGCACCGCAGCGAAGCCGCTCGATGGCGGCGCGCTCTCTCACCGGGGAACGCGCGTGCTGGCGAGAGGGCCCGCGGTGGCGCCGAACTTCCTTCCCCAAGTCCGGCCGCCATAGGTGGCCACTAGCTGCTGCTGCTCTATGCGTGGCTAACGGAAAAGGGGAGGGAGTAAGAAGAAAGGTGCGTTGGCCAGATCTGCTCCGGCGTGTGCCCCTCCTCCTTGCCGGTGGTGGCCGGTCGCCATGGGCGCCGCCATCGCTGTGCCACTGAGAGACAGGCCGGGGGGTGGGGAAGAATGAAATGGCGATTAGGGTTTTAGGTGCAGCCGGCCGCCCTGGGGTTTTGATCCCGCGATGGACGCGGACAGCCGTCCGATTGGGATGAATGGTCCAGATCAACTCGCGACGAGCTGGGCTAAATATGGCCCAGGCGGGCGCGCCAAATGCCGGCCCAGGCCCAGGTTAGGGCCTGGTTCGCCGGGAGCTCGTGCACGCGGCTGTCATCGGGCAGGTTTTCGCAGCGAGCTGAGCCGCGGGCTGCCTCGCTGCTGGGCAGCACACCGCAGATAAGCTGCTGGGCCGCGCGGGAGTGGCCATGGGCCACGTGCGCGAGATGGGCCTTCGGGCCAAATTGAAGAAGAAAATGAAATTTCATTTTATTTTTTTTTCTAGAAGCAGTTTTGACATGTATTTGATGAATTTGAATGAAATTTTGATAGGAATTTTTCGTGCAATTTTGTCCAACGATATTTTGCTCAGAAAATAGTGAAATTTTTTTAGTGCTTCTGGAAAATAATAATATGATAATTTTATTGTTTCCGCTGCGTACTTGATATTATTATTTTTATTATTAAATTCGAACCAACGGGAGAATTTGATTTTAAAAATTGAATAATTATTGAAGATGAATTGTAGTATTGTTATTTTCTGACCAACGTTGTTAATAACAATATTATAATTTTGATCCATGAAAAATTATGCATTAATTTTATTTCTGCCCAACGGTGATGTAAAATTATTGCATGGATGAATTATATGTTTTAATTTGACCAACGTTGAGTTAAAGCATATGACTTTATGGATAAATGTTTCTCACTTACTCTGATATGGTTTCAGGAGGCAAATGCATTGTGAACATCGCGAACATCCTGACACTCAACGGGACCAATTACCGTGTGTGGCGGGAGAAATATGAACTAGAACTTGCGTTGGGAGAGGTCGATTTTGCCATCATCTCACCGTGTCCCACTAAAGCAGTGGATCCGGTGAGAGATGAAAATGAATCTGACACTGATTTCACTACTCGAAAGCGTGATCATGCTGAGATAAGAATGAAATATGACCTCGAACATAGGTAATGGACCCTCTCCAACCACAAGTACTTATTGGTAGCTAAGGCCACCATAGAAGAACAGATAAGGAGCTCAATCCCTGAATGTGCTACTGCCACAGAATATCTTGATAAAATCAAGAGTCAGTTTACTGAGTCTACCAAGGCCACAGCAAGTTCACTGATAAAGAAGCTTATGAATGAGGAATATACCGGTGGTAGCATAAGAGAGCACATTTTGAAGATGAACACTACGGCATCTAAGCTAAAGGAAATGAATTGGAAGGAAGATGATTTTCTGATTCATTTGATTTTTGCTTCCTTGCCAAAAGAATATGATACTTTCATTGTGAACTACAATATGCAGCCTGAAAGATAGGGCATAGGAAGACTTATTTCAATGTGTGCTCAAGAAGAGGAGAGGATAAAGTCCTCATAGGGTGAATCCGCTCACTTTGTGAAGGATAACAAAAGAAAGAACTTTAATGGCAAGAATATTAAACCACAAGGAAAACCCAAGTGGGATAAGGCCTCTTCCTCAAACTCACAGGGAAAGAAACCACAGGACTCTGAAAATCAGTAGAGCAACTCCTATGGTGGAGCTGAAAAGGATCAATGCACTGCTTCAAGAAGGGACACTACAAGAGAGACTGTCCAGACTTCCTGAAATGTCTGCTAAAGAGAGGTGATAAATTTATTATATTTGTAGATGAATCCCTATATTTATGTTATGCTAAATCCACTTGGTGGATTGATTCAGGAGCAACTACTCATGTTGCAAATTTTTTACAGGGGTTAAGTGGGACGAGAACCTTGCAAAGAGGAGAAAGAACGATTAAAGTTGCAAATGGAGTGCAAGCCAATGTTAAAGCAATTGGAGATTTATCTTTAGAATTGAATAATGGCTTTGTACTTAGACTTAAAGAAGTACTTTATGTTCCCTCTTTGCGTAGAAATTTGATAAGTGTTTCAAAACTTGATGATGACAGAATTGATTGCCATTTTGGTAATGGCAAATGTAAGATACTTGTTAACAATAAATGTGTTGGTCTTGCCTTCCGACAAGATAAGGTTTATTTGTTATCTCTCGATGAAAATGCGAACAATGTGTGCGATGAGAATATGAATGATTCCCCATCTGCGAATGTAACTAAGAAGCGGAAGCGAATTGATGATGCCTCTTCGAAATTATGGCACTGTCGCTTGGGCCATATTTCGAGGGGGAGAATAGAACGGCTGATTAAAGAATCAATTCTTCCACACTTAGAATTTTTAGATTTAGAACAATGCGTTGATTGCATCAAAGGAAAGTATGTCAAGAAAATTAAGAAAAATACCAAACGAAGCGCAGGAACTTTAAAAATAATCCACACTGATATATGTGGTCCATTTTCTGTGAAAAGTGTGGATGATTATGATTCATTTATAACATTCACAGACGACCACTCTCGTTATGGCTATATTTATCCAATTAAAGAAAAATCGGAAGCATTGGATAAATTCAAAATATTTAAAGCTGAGGTTGAAAATCAGCATGATAAGAAAATAAAGATAGTACGATCAGACCGAGGTGGAGTGTACTTTGGGCGACATACCCCATATGGCCAAATTTCTGGACCGTTTGCAAAGTTTCTACAGGAAAATGGCATAGTCGCTCAGTACTCCACACCGGGGGAGCCTTAGCAGAATGGAGTGGCTGAAAGACGTAACCGTACCCTAATGGATATGGTAAGAAGCATGATAAGTTGCTCCACTTTACTGATTAGTTTATGGATGGAGGCACTGAAAACCGCCATTCACATACTTAATCGAGTACCAAGCAAATCGGTGCCTAAAACACCGTATGAATTATGGACTGGAAGGGAACCCTCACTTAACCATTTGCGTGTGTGGGGCTGTCCAGCTGAGGCAAAAGTATTTAACCCAAACAAAGAAAAGTTAGACTCCAAGACAGTCAGCTGCCATTTTATTGGTTATCCAGAAAGATCGAAAGGATATCGATTTTATTGTCCTGACAGACATACGAAGATTGTAGAAACAAGACACACTGTATTCTTGGAGGATAACATAATCAGGGGGAGCATGGTAGCACGAGAAATAAGCCTACAGGAGAAGCGGGTACATATACCCATTCTGATGGTTGAAGAACCATTCTTTACGCTACCTATTGCTGTTGAGCCGACAGTGCAGGACACTATAGTGCCAACACCTGTTGCAAGTTCTCCCGTGACGACAATAAATGAACATGAGGAACCTGTCTTTGAGGAGCCTGTTCTTGAGGAACCTATAGAACCAAATGTCGCACATGAGGAAGAACAACAACAGCCCAATGTGGAACAAGTGCCAGAGGCCCCTAGAAGGTCTCAAAGAACAAGAAAGGTCAGCTATTTCTAATGACTATGAAGTTTATGAAACAGAAGAATTTCAGATGGGGATGATCCCACCTCATTTGAAGAAGCCATGAGAAGCGACCACTCATCAAAGTGGCTTAAGGCCATGGAAGATGAAATGAAATTAATGAGTACCAACAAAGTTTGGGACTTGGAAATTATTTCTAAAGGAGCCAAAACAGTAGGTTGTAAATGGATCTACAAAACAAAAATATGACTCCCAAGGAAATATAGAAAGATTTAAAGCGCGACTTGTGGCGAAAGACTTTATGCAAAGAGAAGGGATTAAATACAATGAGACGTTTTCTCCAGTCTCATGTAAAAATTCCTTCAGAATTATAATGGCACTTGTAGCCCACTATGATTTGGAGTTACATCAAATGGATGTAAGAACGGCGTTCCTTAACGGTTATTTGAAAGAAAATGTTTTTATGGCACAACCGAAAAGGTTTTGTTGTAAAAGGAAAAGAAAATATGGGACGCCGCCTAAGGAAATCAATCTACGGATTGAAGCAAGCCTCAAGACAGTGGTATTTGAAATTTGATAGAACAATAAAAGGTTTTGGGTTTAAGGAAAATGTTGAGGACAATTGCGTTTATGCAAAATTCAAGAATGGAAAGTATATATTCCTAATCTTGTATGTGGATGATATCCTGCTTGCTAGCAGTGATGTCAATCTACTAATGGAAACGAAGAAATTCTTGTCCTCAAACTTCGATATGAAAGATCTCGGTGAGGCCTCGTTTGTTTTGGGAATAGAGATTCACCGAGATAGAAGAAAGGGGTACTAGGATTATCGCAAAAGGCATACATAAAAAAGGTTTTGAAGAAATTTAGTATGCATGTGTGATGATTCCAGAGATCAGCTGATCCTTGTTGCACAGTAAATACTGTGCAACACTGTAGCAATTTTGTTTTTATTTGGTAATAATTGTCCAAACATTGATTAATTAGGTTTGAAATATTCGTCTCACAAAGTACAACAAAACAGTGTAATTAGTTTTTTATTTCATCTATATTTAGTACTCCAAACATGTGCCGGCATTTTGATGTGACGGAGAATCTTCTTTTTGCATAGTAGAATTTGGGAGTGAAATCTGGTATCTAAGGCCTTAGCCTATAGCATCCCTCGCTTTGTGCCTTAAAAAATAGTAACAACGATCTATGAGGGTATGTACATGGCGGTCCAGTGTATAACCAAATCAATATTCTTTCTGCCTTGGTCATTCAAGAGTCCCTTATCTCCGAGACTAATCTAAGCAATGTAGAATATGCTAATTTGGCATTGTTGTATCCTACCGAGAGCAACGGTAGAAGGTATATAGCCAGCCCGCCAAGTTCAAAATGCTCTATGATGCGAATCTGGCACCTATTTTTTTTTGTTCATTAATATAAACTAATACAAGTTTTGAGGTGGTTGGAAAAAATAAACTCAACATCTTTAATTCGTTTTCTCAAAATAAGAACGTATCTGAAACATGATACTTTCCGACTACCGTAACAAAGCTCGCAAACTAAACATGTAGTCTCTCCTAAAAGGGTTATATTTTTTTAAAAAAATCTCATGTATCGATTCCTTTTTATGTGATGGGTGAATGAATGTACCAGTGACATCTTTTGTCAAAAGTTGTCAAATTAGCAAAGTACCATTGATGCCGTGCAAAGCCGATCCCAACTATTCTATTGATGCTTTTACTTCTCTCGCACACCACTACCTCAATACCAGTATCAAATTTTTTTAGATAAAGGATAGTTTATATCCGGCTTCATCTATCAGAAGATAGACTCTGGCCAATTATTACAAACTTCGACGCAAAGGTCAAAACACAACCCCGAAGAGCCATGACTGACAAAACTCAACTAAAACAAGAAACATGAAAGTAAAGTCTTGACTAAGCGGGACCAATAAATCTAGTGGACAACCACCCATTGGAGCTGAAGAAGTGCAAAGCTGATGTCTCTAAATGCTGAGCAACAAGGATCAGCTGATCTCTGGAATCATCACGCCGCTGCAGTCTTGCCCATTGCCAATTTGCGCAAGCCACCAGCCCGTGGGCCCATCTTATGCATATGAGTATTAAGGTAATATCATGGATCCTCTAAGGCTTGCCATCCAAAATATTATATGATTATTATATGTTCTACATATAGATTTAAATGGAGAGCCTTTGATTCTAGGTACGAGGGCCATAAGATAACCAACTCCTGTTACGATTATGTGACATTCTATCGAGGTGGATTGGTATGTGTATTGTTGTAACAGTGGCATTCTCTTGACTGTTACAACACATTATCTCTATGTACTATTTTTACTTACTGGGGTCTATGATGTTAGCTTTTCGATCAAAGAGAATAATGTTGGAATAAGTTATCCTAGGCCAGGTTTTGGGATGGACCGACTCCTAGACCGGTTCCTCTGGCCAAGTCAAAGGGAGTACATGACTCTTGTACGTGCCGCGACTAGGCGACACCCAAACCGACCAAGGGTTGTGGCCTCCAGTCACATAACACCAATAAGAGGACTAGACTCCCGCTTGAGAAACCAACATTCCGAGGATTAGCTACCTTGCGTATCCATCTCCTCCTAAGATCCAATCATCAAGGTGCTAGAGTGATGGGAATGCGGTGCAATTATCAAGGTGCTGGAGTGACAGATAGGCTGCCGCCGTCACGCCGTCATCACTGCTTCCTCACCGACAATTAGGAGGAGTCATCGACATCTTCCTAGTGTGTTCCAACATCCAGACGAGGAGGAGGGCAGTGCCACGGCCTCTACTACTATGACCATGGCGGCGGACTACCTTATGACTATGGTTAGTCTATTAATCCACTAATCTGTTCACGTTAACTATATTATATCATGGGTTAAACTCCTAATTCTCTAATAGCGTGTTTTCCCAAATACTTGCCTTTCAATATCGAAAATTATGTCGTTTTTGCCTATATATGTGCCCTTGAGTTAGTTTGGGTCTATGTTAGGCTGGATGGAGAGTATAAACGTGATGTGCATTTTTTCCCCGTGAATTTTCTCAAGATTAGTATTGTAGATGCTCAACGAAATGAATTATATTTTAGCAAAAGAAAGAGGAGCGTTCCCCTCATTAGGAAAAAATAAATATTTGTAACCGAACTCACCGCAGGCTGTGGAGTACACGCCGTCAGAGCAGTAGCACTGCAACCCATCGTCGCTGACAAATGTCCGGCACTGGCCGTGTCCGTGTCCGATGGAGCAAGCGTCGCACTGGGAGAAGTCCTCATTGAGGTAATTAAGCAAAAACCCTCCCTCCATGAGCCGCTGATAATCTGCCCCCGTGCCCCCTCGTACGCCAGCACCGGTATCATCGCAACGTTGCAGTTCCCCGGCAGCGCCATCGAACTGTCGTCGGGCCTGTACTGCCCAGAAAGCCAGGCAAATGAGCCATTGTCGCAGCTCAGGGGCGCCCAAGAACGAGGCAGCTGCGGCGCCCGCAGATTGCAGCCGTAGAAAAAGAACAGCTCCATGTCGTTTTGGGAGTCAATATAGAACGGCCTGAGGACGGAGGAGGCGTTGACGAACTTGGCGACGTTGCAAGCAGTGCCATCCAACGACAAGTTGGCGTTGGTGACTCTGAGTAAATTGTTGGTGTAGAAGATGGACTGGATCTGGTACGTCCAGACCGAGTTCTTGAGGTACGCCTTGGCCTTGTCACATGTAACCTGGAAGCCTTGGTTGCCACACTTCGGCGGATGCGTGCCTGTGAGCCAGAACGGGTAGGAAATGGCCAAGTCTCCGCACCACGCCGGCGCGCATGGCGCCGCTGTGGTCGGAGCGTCGGTTGCGGTGGTGGTGGAGCTGGTTCGGTGAAAGAGCAGTAGGAGGGCCAAGCACAGAGCGGTAGCTTCTGGAGCAGGAGATCGGTGGTGTACAATTGCAACTAGTAGAGGGCGCGCGTCGATGGACATATGGAAAATAATGCATAATCTGTCATGGAACACATTTATTATCTAGCAATCATCGACCACGGCGGATGATGTAATAGTCTAAAGCTCTGTTATTGATACATTACCCTTTTTTAACAGCGTGTAATTTACAATCTCGCTAAGGAAAGGGACACTTAATTTGAGCATGCAAACCACTGTATGGCCTCACATATGTACGTCACGTGGTTGCAAAGGAACTGGATCACCGCAGGTTGTCGCTGTCGACCTTGATGGACATGTGCTGGTTCCTATATATAAAGGAGCAGAGAATTTTTTTTTGCGGCGAAAGAAGAATTATATTATATGATAGCTGGGTACATCAACACATTACAAGCACTCTGGATTACAAAATAGTACCCACGCTGTGAATAGCACATCTCAAAGCCTAACCTGTTAAATGCTTTGCAGTATGGATGACCGCACAGGCAAACACTCGACAAATGCCCTGAGAACAAATGCCCAACGAACAACGGCCAACATTCCTGTAGGCGGAATTGAGGAACTTCTTCTTTCTGGTGTCTTCCTTCTTCTTCTTTCTGCCACCGAAGAGTGAAGAAGACTGATCTGAAAATTATTCTCCCTCGTCCTTCATCGTGGTCAGATCTAACCACAACAAAACGGAGAAGAGACCAGAGAAAATTATTCCATGACGGCGACATCATCTCCGCCTTGATGCCATCGTCCGGAAACCAAAGTCTCCATGTCGTCACGTCGATGAAGATGCTGACGCCGGTGTTGTCGTCCTCATCTTCAACGGAGCCGCCATGGAGAAGACGATTCCACCCTTCTCCTTCACCGTCGACAGAGATGAGGAGAAGGAGGAGATAAAACTCCAGTACTAAGTAATTTGGCATGGAGAGACGCTAACCCTAATAACTCGATCTACTAGAAAAAATTTATTAAAAACAATGGATCCCCACTCCCTTCAGCCCCCGGCGAGATGCCGGAGGAGAAGGGAGGGGGACCAGCGGTGGTGGACGACGGGGGCGGCTGCGGCAGCGGCGGCGGCGGTGCTAGGGCTATTCTAAGGCGTGCCTGTCACGGCCCTGCGGAAAACGATAAGGAGCAGAGAATTTGATAAGCGCTCTTTACACATGGGACTAAATTAGGGAAGCTAAAATAATGAAACAATTTGGTGGTAAACCACAATAGTTATATATAATATAAAGCTACATCTTTATTAGGGGTGTGAAAATCATGGGACATATTTTGTATTGATTTTTATTTGGACCAAATAAAACTCATAAGTAAATTTACCTATTGTTACTATACTTGGTAAGAAGGACCTATATATTTCGGAACTTGTAGAAGAGATCGCCAGCTAACCCCAGTAAACGTTGCCCTGCTTAGTAAACCTATTTTAAGTAAAGGTAAAATGAGATATATCAAGCTAGGGAAGTAATCATAACTATAGGGACAACAAAGCAGAATATTCCTAAAAGAAACACTATGTCTACTGAATCTATCTTACTGCTGACGTGAGACAGGAAACAACATGGTGGCGCTTCTGTGAGAACTTGTAGAAATATTAAACCCTACAAACTGAATTCCATTGAAAGGAAACAACTCATGTGAAAATATCTCAAATGGCTATCAGAATCAAGTGAAAATATGCAAAAGACGAACAATATCGCTTCAAGATGCCTGCAAATGCAGATATCCTGCACGGCATAAGCAGATGCTATGTATTTATCACTTCCATGCTGACACTAACCTAACTTAGTAAATAAATCAGATCTTTCAAACAACTAAGTAGGAAACCATTAAGGTAAGTGCACATGACTTAATATAGAGGCAAGATGAGCTGTAATATGGACAGCACAACTGAATGTGCAAAGATCTTAGCATACACATAGAGCACCAAAAGATGCTACTTGACAGGAAATCAAATACTGGCATCAGTATCATTAGTTGATATTTGATTGTGGCATCTTCATAAGAAGTAAGTGACATAATAGTTACCTTGATAAGTCTCAATCAAGCTCCCAACAAGGAGAACAATATTTTTTTTAGCTTGAGCCCTCTCCTGAGCATAAGATGAATAGCAAATCAGCAATAGGATGGAAAGATCAGCAATATTTGTAGGGTACAGATTTGTAGGGCACATTCATAGGATGACACTCAAATGCTAGATGAATTTATAAAAAAACAGCCATAATTTAAGCAGGCTGGAGCATTGCGTAACAGACTAACAGGTACAATGTATATGAAACTTGAGCCATGACATGAGACATAGGGAAGATCAAGAACAACTTAATATGGACATGTAGATGAAGCATATTTGGGGAAACCCTGTTCCTTCTTTCTGTTTGGAGGTGAGGCTGAAGCAGCCTCAATCATGGCATCCCCCCAGTCTGGAGGCACTGGAACTGGTGCAGTCAAATAAATGAGTGGAGTAAAGGCATAAATATCTGTGTGAGAGATTGAAATTAAGTCATTTCCAGGAATAACATGAATTTGGGAACTTTGCCTTGCAAAATAGGCATCTTTATGCAAAGTGGATAGAGATGGATAGGAACAAATATATCCTTGGCAATGGGGTGTGCTCAGTAATAGAACAACTTAAAATTCGTGTGAAGCAGGGACATCATTGACTATGAACTTATGCTCAGTAAGAAATGAAGAAATTGTAGCAACTAATTGAAACAAAACAATACATGCAAAAGAGAATTGCTAAGATATAATATTGACATGTTCATCACACAGAATTAACACGAATAGCAAGATTCACAGAAGGATGAAATAATTAATCATCATTGCACAATTCCATTGTCTCAGTCTAAAAAAATGTCATCATTGCACAACCCCAAAACTTCATTAAGTAATATGAAGATTGAAACAACTAAGCATCGGCGTATGATGAAGGACATTAGTTCTGCGTGTGACCTGCACATTTACAAACAAGAGAGCGGCAAGGGCCGATGACCTCCTAGGGGAGGTGGGCCAAGATCCTTGTAGTGAGGAGAGAGAGCTGAAGGAAGGGGAGAAGGGGAGAGAGCGCAGCTCCGCCATGCGCAACGTGCCAAATAAACGTGCCGATGTGGGGCTCCTCCAGCGATGAAGGCCAGCGAGCTAGATCCACACAAGTGCCATGGCCCGGCACTTGCAAGGAGAGCACACACCGGGGAGAAAAAGGGAGAAAAAGCGAGGATGGCATGGAGAAAAGTGGACTCCCTTTTTTCTGATGTAGCTGAGCATGTGATGGACGTGTGGGCAGTGGCGGATCCAGAAACGGCCTGCGCCCCGGGCTAACTAGTACTCCATAATGCTAGAAATCTTACTAGTCGTAGACTATTAGGTATAACATAGTTCATAGACGACAAATCCCGCTAAATATGGTTTAAGCCTCGAAAGTGCTTTAAAAAAATTTCGTCTTCAATCAATGCAAACAAATCCCGCTAAATATCGGATATCATCTTATTATCCATCCAATCATTATTCGTTTTATTTCTTCATTCAGTCTTGATAATATTCATTCATAGCGGAGAAGGCTCTCTCTAGTTCCGGCATTACTTTTTGATGCATCTTTCTTGCCATAGTATCTTTCCATTCTAGCATTCTAACTTACGTACCCTGAGATATGAAATGTTGCAATTGCAAAGTAAAATTCAATGAATAATGGAAAATTTGAAATTCATGCTACGGAGTAGGGATCTGTAATTTTGCTGGTTCTCACCTGCTTGCCTACCGCACTCTCACTGGCTTGCTGCCACGGCAGAGTGGGGGCACCGGGGCCAGGGCGGCCGGGGATCTGCTTGCAGGGGTGCCTGGCCGGGTCACCAGGCGGCGGGTGGGGACGCGGCCGGCGGAGGCAGGCGGGCAGCCGCGCTCGCGCGGACGTGCGGTGCGGGGCAGGGGCCGGGACGCCAGACACTGGATGCTGGAGTGGGGGAGCCGGCACAACACAGGAGGAGTAGGAGGATCGAGGGACTGCAGGAGGGCGCAGAGGACTCACACGGACTCGCCCGTCGCGTCGCGTCTCGCGTGGTCACCGTCTCCCGCATCGAGTCGCGAGGAGTGGGGAATCGCCGAATAGGCATTGCGCGCGGCCGCCGGCCAGGGCTAGGGTTGAAGGCTGCTGGACTATCCTCACGTCGGGGTGGGCTATTGGGCTAACTGGCCTTTTTATCATGTTTTTGTGAAACTTGCTCCCACAGTTTTTGGGCCTCGCCCCGGGCTGCAGCCCGGGCAGCCCGGGGCCCAAATCCGCCCCTGCGTGTGGGCGCTACAGGTGGCGATTGACAACAACTGGAGCTGGGCAATGGTGGACGGATAACCAGAGCAGTGCATAGGCTGCCTCATCGTACTATGACCTATTGGACAGGTAGTGGTCAGATTACAGATAATCAATGAACGATGTCAATCTCATCATGCATACTCCCTTCATCCCAAAAAGAATGATGTTCTAGGAATTTTCAGATAGATTAAGGATGGATGGAAAAGACGTATGTGCCCTTAATTAGTGGAATTGCATGTACAAGGTAGAGAAAATATATTTCCATTTAATCATGCATGCATGGAATTAACGCTGCAGATTATGCATGCATGAGGTTTGAATCCCAGAACATCATTCTTTTTGGGACAAATTTTGAATCCTAGAACATCATTCTTCTTGGGACAGAGGGAGTATATGATATCTTAGACTTAGAAACTGAACAATGCCAACCAATCAAGTTTACCTTTCCAAAACAATATATGGAAGAAGATAAAGGAGTTGTCCAACGGTTCCGGTCACTGACTTGCAGCATGTGCACAATTAGAAGGTGATCTGCAAATTAACTTGGTAGTCAAGCTTTAAGAGTTTTAAATTTGCAGCCATCTAACTATTTGGTGGTCTTCTTTTAGATGTGTATACCTTGGGCCATAATATTTCAGTAAAAACAAAACGAATAAGTGGGCCCTATATATCAGCCCTTTGCTGATCCAAAAGGCATCTATTACTACAGACAGTCACTGCTTCCATGTGCACCATTAGTGTAGCTTTGAAAATAATATAGGGTTCTTGTTGCAATTATGCACGTACACGTCGCCCTGTACCATATATATCTTTGTTATCAAACAATATAAGGGTGTGTTTAGTTCCCAAAATATTTTGGTTTTGGGTACTGTAGCTTTGTTTAATTTTATTTGGCAATTACTGTTCAATCATGGACTAATTAGGCTTAAAAGATTCGTCTCTCGATTTCACGGTGAACTGTGCAATTAGTTTTTTGTTTCGTCTACATTTAATGCTCCATGCATGTGCCGCAAGATTCGATGTGATGTTTTGGGGTGAAATATTTTGGGAACTAAACATACCCTAAAACTTTCCCATAGAAGCGAAGACCAGGAATAAAAAATGGGCAAGACAAGAAGGTATAGGTGGGCAATATAAAGAAAGTAGCAGAATATAAGGAGGTCCAGTTCATTTACAGCAAGCTCACATCCAATCAAATCTTGTAGGCGTTGCAAAAAAAATTATCTTCTCTTCCATCTTGTATGAATCAAATGGTCAGCAAAGAAAAAAGAAGCAAGCAGACAATTTAGGAAGGAAAGGAAAGAACAAATAGACCATGGAAGCATGTATGTGGACTGGAGGTTCTTTTTTCAATATATAAGTGATCTGCTATATTCACTCAAATGGAAACTGAACTAAATGAAATCAATGACACTAATTTATAGCTATTGTAAATCAACTATGAAATCCACGTGCACAAACAGTTAAAGAAAGTAGCAGAGTATAAGGAGGTCCAGTTCATCTACAGCAAGGTGGAAAGGTAACATGTAAGATATGTGGAATAATTCTTTACTGCTAAGTGCTAACGAAATAGGCATGGAAGAACTAATTAGGCAGCAAAAATGAGACACTCAAAGAGCTTCACATATAAGCAAAAACTGTATAGGCTTTTGTGCTTGTCGATATAGAATGATTAATAGAACTAAATCGAGACATACAGAGGTTATAACCTTGAAGCAGCAGTGGATGATCAGCTTGACAAAAGAAGAGTTCCTTCCTCCTCTTTATAGAACGGTGGACATTGACCTGTAAATATATTTTTGAATATGCAGATACAAAATGCTCTAGCAATTAAGCCCACATATCGGATGGGTTATAAGACTACCTAAGGGTTGTAAGGCTTACCAATATTGATGGAGAGACCTTGGTTATACTTTATCTAGAAATATTTGAGAGAGAATGTAAGTAGCATTTGTTGGCCGACTATAGAACCCCAAAAACATGAGAACAACTTTGCAACTGTGATAGACGTGGCGTGTAAGCAACGCCAGCAAGAATTCATCCAACCCAATCACCTGACTTAAATTAGAAAACATAAAAGATCACCACCAGGAATCCCTCAACCGTGTCAGATAATGTAATCAGAGACATAAAAGTGAAAAACATAAGCAAAAGATGTAGATCGATCCACTGTGGTTAGCAAGGTAATGTATGTCAGAAAATTGGTTTGTGGCTGCTTTTCTGCCTTTTTCCCACCTATACCGCTCTCTGTGCAGGTGCGAGCCAAACAGATCCGGAACCTAATTATTAGCTTGAATAACCATATAGTAATCAACCTGTTTGTTCATAAATGTAGTATCAGCTGCAGTTCGAGCAGAAAACATCTAGATAGAAATCAGGATTTGTGGGCTCATACAGACATACACTAAAATTGGTTCAGGCATTAGGAAAAACATACAGAAACCAGGATTTCTGATCTCATGAAGACACGTTAAAATCGAGGCAGGCATTGGGAGAACATAACATTCTTGCGTAAAGAATTAGATCCAAGTGGCACAAAGAAATGTTCATAAGAATACAGCTTCCTCATATACCATTAACATCTAGAAAGGTTTAGTAACTGAAAATGATGTGTGCGGCACTAAAACAATGACTTTTCACCCTGAAGAGCAATGTAGCAATACTTTTTTTTTCCTCAGGAAATACCTACATGAACAACTAATTTGTTCTTTGTCCACACTCAGATGCATGGTTTGGCATGGTTGTATTGTAGGCAAAATATATATGACCTCACACGGAGGGTGAACATTGCGTGAAGAATCGCTGTCTATTGTACGCCGACATCATGCACTCATGGAAGCATATACTTGGGTACTTAAACTAATTCTGGGACTCTTTCAATGTCATACCCAAAATTTTCTATTTTGGGTAGTACATGAAAAACACTAAATAAAATAAATGATTTCAATATTTGAATAAATTTATTAGATAAGTTAAGTTGCTGCTAATTTAAATATAAAAAATTGTGGTTTTAAACTTTTTCATATTAATTTGATAATGTGGTGTTTGTGTGATGTTTGTCTTTGGTGTTGGTGAGTGCTATTATTTTCAAAATACCATAGGACAACGTTTACTTCTCATCGGAAAACTTTTTGGTATTTTCTGGATTTAAATTTTCAATTTCCGTGAGCTTAATTTTTTTCCTTGATCTCTTCATCAATCTTTTCATGAGCCCAAACCTATTTAGTTGAGTTCCTTATCTCTCCAAGAGTCTCCAGGATTTTTTCCGTGATTTTTCTGAGCTCCGGACTATTTTTCGTGGCCAAAAAGGTAATTTTAGATTTTCTGGAATTATTTTATTCGCGAAATTAAAATAATCCCGAAATTAAGAAAATCCGAAAAGTTTCCAAACCCTACGACTATATATATGCCGGCGTAGCCCTCGACGCCCTGGTTTCAGAAGTACAACCCTTATCGCGAGCCGCCACTCGTAGCTCTCTCCACCCCTCGCCGAAGTTCTTCGTCTACACCTTGCGTTCCGGCGAACTTCCAGCGATGGTTCGGCGAACTTTTCCGGCCACGTTTCTCGTCTCCGGCGAAAACCGTCACTGCTGCAAGGTAGCCCTCGTCGTTCTCTACGCCGTGGTATACTCGTTTTCTCGAATCCGTGTTCGTTTGATCGTGTTCCTAATTTATCTCTCTTTTCCGGCGAACCTCCATGGACGATTGTGTGTTCTTTGTTTGCCGGCCGTCCCTATCCTTGTTCGTCCAGCCTCCTCTCGGTCCCGATGCCTCATGCCTCGATGCTCGTCTCTCCCGCACAGCAAGCCGTCGACGTGCAGCAGCAGCAGCGGCACTTCACCATGTCACGTCGTGATGGAGAAGCCCAAGGTAGAAGGTGACGGTATTTACAGTTTTGTCATCCATCGATTTTCCTCCGCTGTTTATTCATTTTACGTCCGATTCGAGTGATTCTAGTTGCATTAGATTCGTATTTACGAGCTCTACATGTTAGTGTAGATGTACAGTAGGTTTGAAAAATTTAATTTTTGAGTTTATATTAAAGTAATTATTTATCTATAGGAAATCTTAGAAAATTCATAACTTTCACGTTTTAAATCCGAATTTCGTGATCTTTACGTCTGTATGATCGTAGTAACGTGTAGAAGAGTTTTACAAACTTTTTATACTATTTTGCTACTGTTAGTGTACTGTTTTAATTATGTCTCTTTGTTTGCTTCGTGCATGATGCTCGGATGATTGTGTGTTGATGCTTGATGATTGAGTATAGACGGTGAGCAGTTTTTTGACAATCAGGAGTATTATTTTGAGCCAGACCAGCAGTATCAACGGGGAAGCTTTGATTAAGGCAACTATAACATGGGACCATCCTTGTTGTCCTATTTATTGAAATTATCATACATATGCATGTGTCTTCCTTGACAACCATAAAGATTATAACTTAGATATTGATATTTTGTTTCCTTGTCACCTATGGGTTGTGCATTTGGGTAGCTATTGCTAATGCTTAATTATGAACAATGATCTTGTAGTTTGACTAATGGATTAAGCAACCAACCATTAAGATGATTTTATTACTGTTGAAAAGGGGGCTAGAGTAAGGGGTTATATTGTTGCTCTGGTTTCTCTCCATAAGGACTTACCTGTACGTGATGTATCCGGGACCTACAGTACAGCTGTGAGGGCTATATGGCTCTGGCTCTAGTTGTTTAAGAGACATTTTCTAGCTTGTTAGTGGTTACCTTAAATGGCGTAAGAATGGCTTGACACGTTAGGTGTAGGACAACCTCTAGTCTATGAGTATAGCCGAGAATGAATTGTGCCATTTGAAAAGGGTGGTTCCTACATCTGCCTGCCGAGTGAATCTAATGACCCTAACTTGTTAGACGAACTTTTGAATGGCTTTATATGGTTTTCGATGTTTTGGGCCTTACAAACCCATGCATTTGGAAGTCATGACTCACAGTGAAAGTGTACACCTCTACGCAGAGTTAAAAATTGGTATATTAGCCGAGCCCACGGATACGGGCGGCCTTGGAACATCTACAGATAGGTGATCCCCATTGTTATATCATGTTTAATTACTGTTGTTATTATTATGCTCATGTTAATGCTATTTATTATCCTTATTACAATTGATCATTGGTTCGTTAATGGGAATTGGTTCATTTTGATGCTACTCAATTGCTAATTATATGATGATTAAAAGCTAAACGTAGTCAAATAGTGTCTAGCCTTTTTGAGCCTCATGAACCCTGTGTTATACTTGTTGAGTTCGACATGGACTCACTTTTGCTATTTCCACCACACTCCAGTGTGTAGTAAGGTGCTACTCAGAAGAAGGATAAAGATGTAGTGGAGTTTCAAAAGTCTTTCAGAAGTGTTTGGTATACGGAGCCACCAGTCAGCCGTCCCTGAGAAGAATGGAGCCTGAAGTTTAGTCATCGTTCCGCGATACTCTGATGTAAGTGTTAATGTAGCTATGTATACGTTATATAATAATATTGTTTCTGATACTTTTTCATTCTGACATATGTGTGGACTTCCTGAGCACACATATGATTAGTCTGGTTTTGTTCTTTAGAAAACTGGGTGTGACATTCAAATACAAACGCAATCAGCATTCAGGAAAAGGGAAACGAAGAGAGGGGGGCAGACCAACCAATGCAAGATGAGTCCAAATTGTTTCTACATGCAATATTTTCAACGGGCTGCCCGAACACTATTAGTGTATGTTTCTCACAAACCATGAAAAGTAATATGAGACAAGCAAAGGTACAATGCATAAATAATATGTATAGTTTGGAAAGTTAAAGAGAAAACTAAGCCTGGTATTGACGTTCACTAAGTAATAAATTACCTTTCTAGCAAGGCCAATCAAAAATATATCATTGGCAATGGGCTGTGCTCAGTAATAGAAGAACCGCTAAATTGTATGAAGCAAAGACATCATTGACAATGGATGTATGCTGACTAACAAATGGATAAAATGTGCAATTAATAGAACGACATTGTCACAAGATTCATCGAAGAATGAAATAACTATATACTCATCACTGCAGAACTCCATTGTCTCGGTCTTAAAAAGATCATCGTTGCATCATCCCCAAGGCTCAGTAGGTAGCATGAATGTAACGATTTATAATCACTGTACATAGAAGGATATCAGTTATGCACACAAGAGAACAGCAAGAGACGATGGACACTGGGCGAGCTTGCTCGCTGCAGCGAAGAGGGGAGGGGGGCCAAGATCTGTATGTTGCACCGATACGGGATACGGATACGCCGATACCGATATGGCGATACCGCGATACTTCATTTTTCAAAATCAAGGATATGCCGATACAACAAGTATATATTTTATAAATAATAAATATTACTAATATGTAGGAGTATATGTATCATTAATAGTAATAGAAAACAACAAAGAAACTAACAAAGCTGGTCATACAAACTAATGTTCAACGGTGTGCATGCAAGTAGCCTAGGACTCAAGTAGACCCGACACACCTCTAATAAATTATATATTCATGTGCTGCTTGAGTTGTAGCTACCGCAATCATCATCTGTTGTACACATCTTTCCTAGCTTGCTATCTTCTTCGATTTTCCTCGATAGGTTGGATGGTATGTATTGGGTTCTGGGTTTGGAAGTATCGATGGTGTATCAGTATGTATCGACGAAGTATCGATATTAATTTTATTTGTTTTTGTATCTCAATTTTCCGATACTTCTCGATACGAGTATCAGTGGAGTATCGGGGTATCGGATACATATCCGATACCGGTACAACACTTTGGTGAAGTATCGGTGCAACATAGGCTCACAATGAGGAGAGGGAGTTTAGGGAAGGAGAGGGAGAAAGGGAGAGAGCGCACGCTGGAGTTTAGGGTTTGGGCCATCCGACATGGTACCTAGGGTTTAGCCGACAGGAGGAGCGCAGGCGCCCCGGCGGGAGGAGGCATCGTGGAGGCCGCACGGAGGATGGGGGAGAGGGAGGGGGCCGCGAGCCCCGCCCGCGTCGTCACGCCGCCTGTAGGCTGCGCCGTCGCCTCGCGCCCGCCACCGCCACAGGAGGGAAGGGGAGAGATGAGGAGGAGGAGGCAGAGGAAGAGGCGGAGGAAGAGACGGCGGAGGAGGAAGAGACGGCGGAGGAGGAGGAGGGCGGCCGCGGCACGCCGCTCGTGCCCGTCGCCCCTATTGGTGTCAGGAGGACGAGGGAGGAAGCGAAGAGAGAGGGGACGGAAGAGTTGTTTCTTTTTTTTTTACTAAGGAGAAACGGAAGATGAGATATATATATTTGCTGTTCTAGATTCTAACGCGAAGCTGAAGAAGTGGATAAGAAGCTGGAGAAGGGCACGAGAAGCAGGAGAATCCGCTCCGGGTGGAATCCGCTCCGACCAATCTAGGCCGTTGGATGGCGAGATCGAACGGAGGAGAACATTTCAGGCGACATGGAAGGTGCTTCTGCTCGAGAACCCCACGCAGTCTTTAGAGTTAAAAATAAATAAACGCTATGGGGGGAAGGAGAGTAGTATCGCAGCAGCTGCACGATTGGTCACTGAAGTACTACACTCCTAGGCAAGAAGATGCAGGAAGTTAGTAGTAGTAGGTGAGGCCGAGAGAGTGCAACTGAATGATGACGAAACGAGGTCAGCTACTGCGGGCGCAAGAGTAGTACTGGTCAAATATGAACAGGGTCTCAGGGTGTTTGGTTCGGGGATTAATTTTTAGTCGCTGTCACGTAAGATATTTAATACTAATTTAGAGTATTAAACATAGACTAATTACAAAACTAATTGTACAGATGGAGACTAATTTGCGAGATAAATCTATTAAGCCTAATTAGTATATGATTTGACAATATGATGCTACAGTAAACATGTGCTAATGATGAATTAATTAGGCTTAATAGATTCGTCTCGCAAATTAGCCATGACTTCTGCAATTAGTTTTATAATAATTGGCTCATATTTAATCATCCTAATTGGCATCCGAACATCCGACGTGACAGGGACTTGATAATGTGGAAAATCTTGGTAATGAGTTGACACAAAAAAGACACTGGTTTTTGTGGGTTACCCAAAAAAGCACGAAAACGATTAAATTGTTGTACATATTTACTCTACCGGCGCGCACCACTGGCAATAAAAAACAATGTAGAGGAGGTTGTAAGTTGACTCGGAATGAATCAAAGTTGATCTCTAGATTTTGTACACCAAACAGATCCTGCAAGACTGAACTGAAGATTCAGACAGAACTAGCTTTCCAGAACGCCAATAGGAATGGCTGTATTGGCCCGTCCATAAACAATATGTATTATATATCCACCTTCTCTAAATGTGACGCAAAAAATTGTTTTACAACCTTTTAACAATTTTTTATGTGTTATAAATTCGAAGGTATAGATTGTACTTCAAATTAGTGGCGGAGCCACCAGCAACCTGGCCACCCAGGGCAGCTGCCCATGCTCGTCGTCGGCAGGCCAAGGTGGATCTAGGCGGCAAGCTCTACAGATTAGTAGCGAGGACGTGAAGTCCTCCTTAGGATTGCAAAGGCTCTACAAACTTGTTTGGCTCTGCCAGACTGCCACTGCTTCAAATCATTTGCTTTTGAGTTGGATTGTGGAAGATAGTTGAAAGGGAGGTCTCTCCTGAGTCTCGGCAGAACAATCCAAGTTCAGATGAAAAATGAGACGGCACCGAGGGACATGAAAGCAATGGTTTCGGGGGTATTTCCAATTCATCTAGGTTCTTCTCCAACATTTCTATAACCCTGCTCATGGATGGACGATTTTCTGGAGTCGTTTGTATGCACCACAAGCCAACAAGGGTCATCAGTTTTGCAATCTCTTCTGTCTTGCATGTGACTTCATGACTTTGTAAGTCTTTAACCAAACGGTCATGAACCCAGTTTGGAAAATATTGTTGACTAGAATTCTCAGTGTCTTCTGTCAGATTCTTCCTTCCTCCTACCATTTCTAACAACATCATTCCGTAGCTGTATACGTCTGACTTGGTGGACACAACTCCATAACCCCTTGAAAATACTTCTGGAGCAATAAAACCGATGGTACCTCTTGCTTCAGCCATTGAGATGGCACTATCCTTAAGATGACACAGTTTTGCCAATCCAAAATCTGCTATTTTGGGACAAAAGTCTTCATCTAGAAGTATGTTATTTGGCTTGATATCAAAATGGATGATCCGTGTATTACAGCCCCGATGCAAATATTCCAAGCCTCGGGCAATTCCTGTTGCTATTTCTCGCAACTTTTCTCATCCAATGGCCCTTTTTGTTTCTTCTGATTGTATATACTTCTCCAATGAACCATTAGCCATGTATTCGTAAATAAGTGCTCTCTTAGGTCCATGTAAACAAAAACCAAGTAAATTGACAATATTTACATGAGATGTCCTACGGATACTCACAACCTCATTCACGAACTCCTCTCCATTTCCTTCTGATCCTTTCAGTAGTTTCACAGCAACCGTCCCGCCATCTTCTAAATTCCCCTTAAATACCGTGCCATAGCCACCTTCTCCTAACTTAACTTTGAAATATCCGGTTATCTTCTTTACCTCTGAGTATTTGTACCTTTTTGGGATGAGAGAATCATATCCTTTTAATATTTCCTCAATATTTGATTCATAGCTTTTGTACTTTTGGTTGAATGTAATGTGCTTTTCCTTTCTCTTCTGGCGGTACATTATCCAAACAAGGGACGTAAGAATCAAGCTGGCTGTAGAGGACAAGGCAACTGAAACAGGATATATCATGTTATTACACACCAATTTGTAATGGCAAAACGCAAATGCTTGTTTTATCAACATTACAAAGATAAGATGCACCACACACTCTTATGTTTGGTTATCTTATTTGTTAATGGCATCAATACTAATCTCTTTGTTCTGGAATAATAAGTGTATTTTGATCAGGGAAAAATCAACTCATTAGATTTTGACCCTTAGTTTCTCTTACTATATATTATCATTTGTTAAAAAATCAATAGAATCTCCGAGTCATTTTGAACACAAATCTATTGGTACAAGTTTTATATCATAGACTTGACTAATTGTTGGTCAAAGTTTTTAAATTTGACTTTGCCCTGTACAAACTACATTTATCATTCCGGGACGGAGAAAGTAAACAATAATCAAGAAATATATATGGAAATGGAATAGTGCTGTAGCAAAAAGGAACGCAGGAGTGATAGCATATATGCATCAGCTAACCTAATAGCAGGCTGCTCAAATAAATTGATCTGTTAAAAAACATACCTATTAAGATTAACTTCAAGTTCTGTTTCTTCTTTGGATCTGCTAAAAAAATTATAAAATTGTATCAAACCATTGAAGGACATAAAAACATTTGAAAAGAGTTTTTTTCTTTATGAGGAAAAAGGCTAAGTTAATTATTTTTTATTATGTTGAGGAAATGTAATGTTAGCAAGAGTTGCAACGGTGATAAACTGATAACATAAAAAAAAACATGTTCTTTTTTCATTCAACGTCGACTGCTATTTGTGATAATATCTTGGAATTCATATTTTATTCCTCATAATTTTAAATTTAATAGGTACTTTGGTGTCTTAAATCTCACCGCATAATACCATTAAAATACTTTTGTCTTTGCTTAAAACTGTTGCTGCTCAAATCGTTCTCTTGACTAATGATATATCATTTCTCTATGTTTTTTAATTGTATGAGGGAGAGAGTCATATGTTTCTTTTACACAGAGAGGTTTCTAAAGTCTAAATAGCATCATTGACACACTTGGACAAGTCTCTCGGTTGCTGAAAGCGCGCAGAGATTGCCTTGGGAGTGCTAATGTAGACATAATTTGGAAGCTAGGAGTACTTCTTAAGTTGACAAGTACAGTCTAAGTTTTTTTTTTCGCACACTCACTTCTAAAATGTACTAATGAATTATCCCACTGTTTCAAATTATATATCAGCTTTGGATTTTCTATAACATAGCTTGCTATACAACTATATATTGGTTACATCTAGATACACAATAAAACTAGAATAAATTTCACTAGCAGTCCTTAAAATTATCCTGACTTCGCCATCCAGGTCCCGATACTTGCAAATTGCAAGTTTGGCTCCCTAACTTGTACCGAGTTCTCATCCTGATCATGGTACTTACAAATTGCATGTTCGGATCCCTAAACTTATTATGTCGAGTTCTCCCTAAAGTTGCTTTGCACACTCAACTCCCTAAAGTTGCATTATTGTACCATTCGAATTCATCCACCCCTACACCTTACCATCCTCGCCCTGCCACACCGCACACGCCTGCCTCATCCATGCAGCCGTGTAGCGCTACCACAGTCATAAAAGTTCCCGGTACATATGTACGAGGCACGGGGTATGTGGGACGCGGATCACCAATTTTAAGTTCCCGGTTCGTAGGGGGTATACCTATTCAGGACGTTTGTGTCGGTGTTTAATGGCCGACAACTCATCATTGGGTTACCCAAGACAGTGGTTGGTGGGCTTCGACGCACGCTGAACTCGGCGGTAAACGCAAGAGACGACGATTTATACTGGTTCAGGCCGCGTTGTGCGTAATACCTTATGTTCAGTTAGGTGTGTGGCCTTGCGTTGGATTGATTTGTATGATTGTGTGTACAAGAGAGGGTGCACCCTGCCTCTCTTTATATAGGCCAGAGCATGTGCACATATCTAGTCCTAATCAGTTAGAACAGAGGAGTTCTAGCTCTATTACAGAAACTAACTTTCCTTAGTAATCCGACTAGATCGGTCCTTGAAAGCTTGGTGTTCACGCCACCTTGCCTCATGTCCTCAAGCAGACCGTGGGCTGGCCCAACCCCTGTCAGGTGGTCAACCCCATAGGGGACCCCTAGGATCCTAGTCCGTTAATTTGGTTTGAGGATGGGATCATGATCGTTAGATAATTGGGACGATGTACCCAGAACATAGCTATGGAACGAGGATCGTGATCCCGGTATATTTGAGTCGATATAAATATATTATATAAGTTTGAATTTGACATTCATAAAGATAAACTTATATGCTAATTATAGATAAAAACTTCAAATAGACCATGCCATTTGCCGTGACCATATGTCTGCGCTCTACAGTAGCACAGCTTCATCGCAAGTTTGCTGGTAGCCTGTTGATCTTCCTGAATCCTAATCCTATATGCAAGTTTACAGGCTCAGGAACATTATTAATATTTATTGCTAATAAGAAAACTCAAATAGATTACTTTCAGCTTAGTATATTGCTAGTGTTTACCCTTAGATATTAGAATTTTTAGGATCTACATCCCAATTGGCATGTGCTCCGTTTTTATAGCTCTCAGTGGCCCTTGACAAAAGGTGCAAATTGTGGTGGATATAGACTAATTTGTCAATTGTCTTTACATTCAGCTTGTTTCTCTTTGTGCTTTGGATGTATCAATAGGTACTCCAAAGTCTCTCTGCTGATGAACTATTGATAGGTTGGGAAAGAACTCTCCCTGCCACTGCTGCCAAATTTGGGGCCTGGGCACCATAGGTGAACCACCATTTAATTGGTTCAATTGTGCTGACATCAAGTTTAATAGCAGGAAGTGCAAACATTTCCCTCCTCATAATGAAATCATTAAATTGCTCACGTAAGATTGCATACTCATGGTCTGAATCTGCTATTCGATGTAAAGCTTCCATTACCCATTCCATAACATCTAAATCTTCATTTGGTGGTTTCCTTGGAATGCCCCAAGGAGCTTCCTTTTCAAGATATACTCTATCATAGAACCGTGGAGAGAGTGCATAAGCAAGACACTCAAGCGGAGTATTCATCTTTTCCCATCGTGAAAAAATTATATCTTCTATTTCTGAATAGTCATTTTTGTGCAGGTTATCATCTTTATCCATAATGTCTTTGATCTTTCCAACCATGTTGTCCATTCTCTCATAGATTTCTCCTATTTTTTGGACCTTCTCTATCAAAAATTTTTATTAAATGGACTGTGATGCCTAGGACAGTTTCCACCTCATTTCAAAAGTTGTCATCATTGATTGCTTTAACAATAGCCTTGGTTTGCATATTCTGATCATTGCTGCAACCTTTCATCCAATCTTACCATTGCTTGGTGACTACAGTGGTAGCAAGTGCTTCTTTGCAAGTAATCAACCTGTTCAACATATTGTAATTTGAAGCAAATCAAGTCTTTCCCACCGATTTTTGTAACGGAAGGACTATGGAATATATTGAATGGAACACCAATTAGCGACCGTGCACTCGATTTGCTTCAAATTACATTATGTTGGACAGGTGATTACTTGCAGAGAAGCACTTGCCACCACTATAGTCACCTAGCAATGGAAAGATTGGATGAAAGGTTGTGGCAATGATCACAATATGCAAACCAAGGCTATTGTGAAAGCAATCAATGATGATAACTTCTGGAATGAGGTGAAAACTGTCGTAGCCATCACAGAGCCCATTTTCTCAATGCTTGAAAATTTTGTGACGGAGAAGGTCCAAAAATAGGAGAAATCTATGAGAGAATGGACAACATGGTTCGAAAGATCAAAGACATTATGGATAAAGATGATAACCTGCACAAAAATGACTATTCAAAAATAAAATATATAACTTTTTCACGCTGGGAAAAGATGAATACTATGCTTCAGTGTCTTGCTTATGCTCTCTCGACGGTTCTATGATAGAGTATATCTTGAAAAAAGGAAGCTTCTGGGGGCATTCCAAGGAAACTGCCAAATGAAGATTTAAAGGTTATGGAAGGGGTAATGGAAGCTTCACATCAAATAGTAGATTCAGACTATGAGTATGCAAATCTTACGTCAGCAATTTAATGATTTTGTTATGAGAGGGAATATTTGCACTTCCTGCTATTAAACTTGATGCAGGCACAATGGAACCAGTTAAATGGTGGTTCATCTATGGTGCCCAGGCCCCAAATTTGGCAGCGGTGTCAACGAGAGTTCTTTCCCAACCTATCAGTAGTTCTACAATAGAGAGACTTTGGAGTACCTATGGATACATTCAAAGTGCAAAGAGGAACAAGCTGAATGTAAAGACAACCGACTAAATAGTACATATCCACCATAATTTGCGCCTTTTGTCAAGGACCACTAAGGGCTACTAAAGCGAAGCACATGCCAACTGGATGTAGATCCTGAAAATTCTAATATATAAGGGTAAACACCAGTTCAATGTACTAAGCTGAAAGTAATCTATTTGAGTTTTCTTATTAGCAATAAATATTAATAATGTTCCTGATCTTGTAAACTTGCATATAGGATTAGGATTCAGGAAGATCAACATTCAACAAGCTACCAGCAAACTTGCGATGAAGCTGTGCTGCTATGGAGTGCAGACGACATGTGGTCACGGCAAATGGCGCGGTCTATTTAAAGTTTTATCTATAATTAGCATATAATTTTGTCTTTATGAATGTCAAATTCAGTCTTATATAATATATTTATCGAGCTAAAAATTCCGGGATCACGATCCTCGTTCCTTAGCTACGTTCCATTTATATCGACTCAAATGTACCAGGATCACGTTCCATAGTTACGTTCCGAGTATGTCGTCCCAATTATCTAGGGATGGGCAGGATTCCAAAAGGACGTTGGTCACCCTCGATGCATGGAAGCTCTCGCCATGGCTCCTCTCGCTAGCTTCGATCATGGATCTCCTCGGGCTTGATTTCAAGCCTGACAAAGTGGTTGAGGCGGAAATTTTTTGTCGCTTCGCATCTCCGGTGGACATGGAAAAGGATGGCTCTCCTCTCCTCTCCTTCGCTTAGCTCTCGCCATGGCTCCTCCCCTAGCTTTGATCATGGATCTCCCCGAGCTTGATTTTAGGCTTGGCAAAGTGGTTGAGGCAGAAATTTTTCGTCACTTTGCATCTCCGGTCAGTTTCACCTTAGTCCCTCATCGCAGAGATTTCTTCCTGGTGGTCTCTTTTGGATGATGCAAATATTGTCTCGATGAAGTTTCTGTTTCTCTGATACTTCAAGATGTTATTGGAGGATGCTCCAAGGATTTTCGTGTTACTCGTTTGGGTGATCATGTTTTTAGATTTTTAGTTTCATTGTAGGATGTGGGCTTTCATATTTACAAGTTACTGTCCTATGGGTGCTCTGCTTTCAAGGTTTTCTTCAATCTTTGGCATAATGGTGGAGCAAATTTTCAATGAGAATTCTAGTCTTGGCAAGCTGAACAAGATGCTCAATGGGTGGAGGTGGTTAAACGCAGCACCAACAAATCAGAACCGGTACGTCTCATTGGTGCCAATGCTATTCCAGTTCAAAATCATCGAGTTCATGCTTTGAATCGGTTGAATCATCATCCTGTTCGTCGCCTTGTTTTTAAGAGGTTTAATTACATTAATGGGCACAATTCAAATATTCAAAATTGTTATGCTAATGGTCACCCAAATTCCGAAAATCGTTATGTTAATGGCCATAATCTTGTGAGCCGTTTCAATTCTAATTCGAGAGGTATTCTTGGTCCAATTCCTAATAGGCTTGTGCCTTCATCTCTGGGCCAAAATCTCGCCTGCCAGGATACCGGATGTCTTGGTCATTACAACAGCAGGTGCCAATTCCTGCCTCGGTCATTGCGCCACCCTAGCGCCGATCATGGCTCTTCGGCTTCCCGGCCTTTTCATTCTATGACCAGTGGCCCCGTTAGCTCCACCGGCCCCAAATGTTATAAATCCTTCTCTGATTTTCGCCTACTGCTATCTTGGTCGATCCCCTCCCTCACCTGTCACTATTCCGTAGAGGTGCACCTGGAAACTGACGGCTCCAGAGTTCATCGACGACGCCGAGGTGTCGTCTCCGCCGCGTCGGGTTTCACCATCGCCCCATTTTTCTCCTCTTTTGGTGAGTTCGCTGTCAAGTCTCTTGGCTTCTCTTCTTACCTTGTGGTTAAGCACATTGCTTGGAGCAAGAAAACCCCAGTTGCTATAGTACATTCTACCTCTGATCAACAGGTCTCCATGGCTTTTCGCTTTGTGGATCCGATGCCTTTCCTCCTAGAAGGCGCTGATCGTCTAGTGATCCCTAGGCGTCCTCTTATTAAGCGTGTGGTCACTGGAAGGGTGCAAGAGCAGAACAATGACTTGGCCATTGCCATGATACATCCGATGCCTCAAGAATAGGTAGATTTTGAAGTCATCAGGGAAGCTTTAGTTGATTTTCTAAATGTGCAACGTAGAATTCCTTTTCAGACAATTCAATCCTGTCCTTTGGGTCAAGCTTATGTTCGTTTCAACTATATGCATCATAGAGATCTACTTATCAATAGTGGTCCTCATCATTATGGAAATACCACTATCACTTTCATTCCACATAATAAAGCTTGGAACAATAGGTCCACTGTTATGACACATGAAGTTTGGTTTGCTCTTCTTGGACTTAATCTTGATATTTGGAGTCATGCATTAGTTGATAAGGCAGTTTCTGAATTTGGAAAGCTCATAGTATGGGAGGAGGATCATGACAATATGGCAAGAGTGCTAGTTAAGGCTAGGGTGGTTTCCCTAGATTCTATTCCATGGTTTTTCACTTTCACTGAGGGAGATGATCCAGAATCTGATAGCTGGACAGTGCAATGTGAAGTTTTTCATGCATCTCTTTTAGGAGCAGTGGCTCAGGATGAAGATTTGCCACCTGATGATGATGATGATGATATTCAGCCCAATCAGTTTGATTTCTATGGTTTTGGGCAACCTGGATAGGGGCCACCACATCAGCCTGATGAGGGTCCTGCTATTGGGCCAAATGATTCTAACCCACAGGCCTTTGGTTGGAATGCTTGGCCCAATCCTGAGAACCCACCTACAGAAGCCCAACAACTGATAGCTGAAGATGATATTGCTCCATAGCTGATCCCCATCCCTAAAGATCCCATTCCTGAAGTTATTAATAATGAGAATATGGCTGCTTTTGAAGGATTGGTCGAAGTTGTAGATGCAAATCAACCTAGACAGGTTTTGGCTATGGATGATCAGACTGATGACTCTGATGGAGATGATCTTCCACCACCTCTTTTTTAGGTTATCCTCTGTAGCCAATGGTTCCAAATGAAGTGTAGTATGAGGATCTCTTGGGTCTTTGTTGAAATCTTTCAGTCCTAGACAGATCTAGTCTTCACTTCACCTCAGTTTGGCCTCCCAAAACTGTAACCAAGTTCAGAAGCTTTTAGACTTTGGGTACAGTTCTTTTCTCACAATAATCCTTCCTTTCCTTCTGTTACTATTCCTGATGCTTGGATGAACTTTTTCACTCTTCTCCTCTTGTAGTCACCCACCTTTGATTGGGCCAAAGGCTTCCTTCAATCCCCTGCCTAGGATTACTTCAAGTCTGCAAGTACTAGTAATTCTAGTGTTTTCTCAATCCCTGATGTTTGCCATCCTTTCACTCTACTTGTTTGCTCTAACTTTGAGCTTACATCCACTGTTGTCATAGAAGAAATGGATGACAATGCTTCTACCTAGCTGAGGAGCCCTCCACTCCAAAGAGGAAAAGAACTACAAAACCCAAGACTGCACCACTTAGTGAAGCAGATGTGAGAAGAAACCTTAGGATTAAGAAGGTTAATATAGGCTTCAAAACTTCAGCCTGCAAGGACAAGACTGTCTTGGTTGCTCAGCTGCACCACCCATCATCTCTCCAAAAGTGATAAGAGATCTGGGAGCTTCTTTCTACAACATTGATCCTAAGGAGCTCACTGATGACAAGCTCAATGCAAGACCAAGACAGGGGAAGTCCAAGGACAGCAAGTCCAAGAAGGACAAGAAGGCCAAGCCATCTTCTAGTCAAAGTTCATCTCACTAGGCTTTGTCTCTTTTGTTCATTAGTTAACTTCTAAACAATGTTGCTTTCTTTTGCTTGGTTTTATCATGGATAGTCCTATGCTGGAATGTCAGAGGCATAAACTCTGACAAGAAATGGAATGCCATCAAGGATAGAATAATAGCTTTTGTGATGTAATATGCTTGCAAGAAACAAAAAAAGAATCCTTTGATGATGTTTTTGTTAGAAATTTTTGTCCCCTTGCTTTTGATCAATATGTTGTTTTACCTTCTGTGGGTGCATCTGGTGGTGCTATAATCATTTGGAAGTCTCATCTTTTTCATGGTTTCCTCATCTTCCAGAATTCTTATGCTCTTTCTGTGGAATTAAACTCTAGGCATAATGGGGATCACTGGATTCTTGCAAACATCTATGCACCCTGTACTTCTCTAGAAAAGTTGGACTTTCTTCAGTGGTTTAAAAATATCCACATGCCTGACTCCATAAATTGGATGATTGTTGGTGATTTTAATCTTTGTAGGAGCCCACAGGATAGAAATAAACTAGGGGGTGACATTAATTATATGTATTTGTTCAATGATGCTATTAGTGCTCTAGGTCTTGTGGAACTCCCTCTGAAAGGCATAAGGTTTACGTGGACAAATAAGCAAAGGTCTCCTCTGTTAGAACGTTTGGATTGGTTTTCTTATCTCTCCTTGGACCTTAAGCTATCCAAATACTTTTGTCACCCCTCTAACTATGAAAACATTTTATCACACTCCTTGTACAATCTCTATATCCACCTCCATTCATAAGATGCATATTTTCAGATTTGAAAATTTTTGGTTGCATCACAGAGATTTTCTTGATATTGTTCAGCAAAGTTGGTCTCTACCTTCACATCATTCTAATCTAGCTAAAAAGATCATAGCTAAATTTAAAAGGCTCGGAGTTGCTCTAAAAAGTTGGAAGTCCACTCTTTCAAATTTGAAAATTTCTATTGCTAATGTTAAGCTTGTGCTCTACTTTGTCACTCTGCTAGAGGAATTCAGAGATCTCTACATTGCTGAATGGAATTTTAAAAGACTTTTGGAGCAAAAGCTTCAAAATTAGTTAGAGCAACAGCACATCTACTAGAAGCAAAGAGGTAAAATCAAATGGGTTCAATTAGGTGATGCTAATACCAAGTTTTTTCATGCCAATGCCACCTTGAAATTCAAAAGAAATCTAATCACTGTTTTAGAGGATGACAATGGCCATACACTCTCTGATCATACTGAAAAAGCTAATCTCATCTGGTCATCTTTCAATGAAAGATTGGGAGTTTCTTCTTTTACATGCATCAACATTGATCTGGAAAGCTTATTATCTGCAGAAGTGGATTGCTCAAGCTTAATTATCCCTTTCACTAACAGTGAGATTGATGTTGTGGTCAAAAGCTTACCATCTGACAAGGCTCTAGGCCCTGATGGTTTCAATATTGATTTTTGTGAAGAAGTGTTGGCCTATCATATCCCAGGACTTTTATAATCTATGCCACGCTTTTTATGAAGGAAATGTTTGTCTCCAAAGCATAAATGGATCATATATTACTTTAATACCCAAGCATGGTAATGCAGTGAAAGTTGCTGATTTCA
The DNA here is from genome assembly GCA_022457205.1 of Saccharum spontaneum. NCBI lineage: Eukaryota > Viridiplantae > Streptophyta > Magnoliopsida > Poales > Poaceae > Saccharum > Saccharum spontaneum. The sequence continues at coordinate 15,648,708 of CM039589.1, forward strand.
GACCCATTAGTTTGCTAAATATTTCTGTTAAAATTTTCACCAAAATTCTGGCCAATAGACTGCAAGTTCTTATGCCATCACTGATCCACAAAAACCAATATGGTTTTATTAAAGCAAGATCAATTCAAGATTGTTTGGCTTGGGCATCGGAGTATCTTCATCTTTGTCACCAGTCTACAAATGATATAATTATTCTAAAACTAGATTTTGAAAAGGCTTTTGACAAAGTAGAACATGAGTTGATGATGCAAATCATGAAACAAAAAGGTCTACCAGAAAAATGGTTATCTTGGATGAGTTTAATTTTTGGATCAGGTACCTCTGCAGTGCTGTTAAATGGGGTTCTAGGAAAAGTTTTTCATTGTAACAGAGAAGTTAGGCAAGGAGATCCATTATCTCCCTTGCTTTTTGTTCTTGCTGCTGACTTTCTTCCAACTTTGTTAAACTCAGCAAAGGATAGGGGCCTTCTTCAGCTTCCAGTGAACTTGCCTCATAATCAGGATTTCCCAATTCTACAATATGTAGATGATACACTGATATTTATGCAAGGTGATGCAAGACAACTTTTCTTTCTAAAGGCACTTCTTCACAGTTTTCCTGAATCCACTGGTCTAAAGGTGAGTTACTCTAAAGTCTGTGATGATACCTGTCAATGTTTTTGAGGAAAGGTTTGATATTTTGGCACAAACTTTTGGATGTTCTAAGGGTACCTTGCCTTTTACATATCTTGGGCTGCCTCTTAGTCTCTATAAACCTTCAGTTCCTGATTTTTGGCCTCTTGTGAATAAATGTGATTAGTGAGCACATCTAATTACCTTAGTGAAGCTGGAAGATTACAACTTGTTAATGCTGTGTTCAGTGCTCTGCCAACCTTTGCTATGTGCACTTTTCTACTTCCAAAAACTATCATAAAACAAATTGACAAGTTCAGAGAATATTGTCTATGGAGAGATTCAGACATCAATAGCAGAAAACCCCCTAAAGCAGCTTGGAAGATGGTGTGTGATACCAAAGAAAATGGTGGTTTAGGAGCTTTGAACCTTAGAACCCAAAATGAAAGTCTTCTTCTTAAGAACTTGCATAAATTTTTTAATAGAGCTGATTTGCCTACGGTTAAGCTAATCTGGAATCGATATTATCAACATGGCAGACTTCCTATTCCTAGTTCTAGAAGAGGATCCTTTTGGTGGAAAGATTCAGTGAGTTTGTTGGAAACCTATAAAGGTTTAGCTTTTGCAGTTGTCAGAAATGGCAACTCCATAAAGTTTTGGCTAGATGTTTGGGATAATCATTTTCTCTCTGTCCAATGGCCACAACTCTTCTATTTTGTCAGAAATCAAAACATCACTGTTCAGCAGATTTCCAATAATTCTTCAATACAAGAGCTTTTTTATCTGCCCCTTTTTGAAGAAGCTTTTCAACAATTTCAAGAATATAATGATCTAATAGATGGCCTTCAGTTAAGTGAGGAACCTGGCATCTGGACATACAGCTGGGGATCTATAATTTTCACTCCTAGCAGGCCCTATCATCATCTTATTGGAAGCAGGTAAATGCATCCAGCTTATATATAACTGGCTATGGAAAACAACCTGTCAGAATAAAAGGAAGATCTTTTTTTTGGCTCTGTCTAAAAAATCGTCTGAATACTAGAGCTTTTTGAAGAAGGAAACATATGGCTCTTGAAGATTATAATTGTGTGTTGTGCAACCATTAGATTGAGGGACTTTGGAACATCTATTTCTTTTCTGTCCTTTTGCAGAAGCTTGCTGGGCCTCTATTGGGATAATCATACCACAGATTGATGGAATTTTTCCAATCCTGGATCATATTAAGAGAATGTTACATTTCCCTTTTTTTATGGAGATCATAGTCACCATGTTTTGGTCAATCTAGGAAGTAAGAAATGATGCCATTTCCAGAAACATAGCCCCTTGAATTCAAAGTTACAAGAGGATCTTCAGAAGAGAATTTGCTTGGGTTATCCTCAGAGCAAAAGCAAATTATCATCCCCTAATTTCTCAATGGCTAGAAGTCCTTGTGTAATTTATTTGATCTTTTTTGTTTCTTTCTTTGTTTTTGAGTTTCCTCTGTAAAGACTTTGTACATAAATTTCAATAAAATTCTAGTAGGGGGCGACACCTCCTATTTCACTCAAAAAAATTATCTAGGGATGGTCCCCTTCCGGAACGAAACGTCCCGAAGAAGTAATACCTCCTACGAATCGGTAACTTAAAATTGACGATCCATATCCCACGTACCCCGTTCCTCGTACCTCCGTGTACCGGGAACTTTTGTGACTGTGCTTGCACTAAGGTCACTTTGTGGTTTTCCTAGCATGAAATTAAGTATCCAATGAAAACGAGTGGTAATCTATCCATTGAAGACTTCGGGAGAAGACGAAGACGAGGTACTATTGGTAGACCTGAGTCAACTCATAGCTGAACCTCATCTGTTATCAGGTCGAGATTAAATATGAACAGGCATCAGTCCCTTTCAGACTACTTGTTACCCCGTTCCCTAATACCAAAAGCGTCAAACTTGAGGCTGCGTCTTAATTGATTGGTTTGTCTTGTTCACGCCCGTAAAGTTTTCAGAGGGTATAGCAATTAGTGTCCAATCATGGACTAATTAGACTTAAAAAATTCGTCTCGCAAAATACATGCAAACTGTGCAATTAATTATTTTTTATCTATATTTAATGCTCCATGTATGCCTCCAAATATTCGATGGGATGGAGTGTAAAGTTTTTGGGTGGGAACTAAACACCCTCTTAATGTATGTTCACAAGAAAAGGTAAAAAAAATGCAGCAGTGGTCAATGTCCATGTACTAGTAATGTACTGCTTCTCCAATCCAAAGTATTACTCCAACACAAGGTAGTAACGATGCTTACCACGAGAAGAAGTCGACGAATTGACGCATTGGAAGGAAAGGTCGAAGAACCTGCACAGCCCTCCTTTCTGTTTGCACGCATCGCAGTCTCCAAGCGTCGGCCAGTCCAGGAGGAAACCATCGCTGATCAATCGCTCGTACACGGACTCACGAGTCAGGTTCATCCCATCTTGGAACCCGCGCACCGGCACGCTCGCGGAGCTGCAGTTCGCCTGAACCCACGACGGCGGCCGGGTGCTCTCCACGTCGCCGGGCCTCTTGGAGATGTAAGCCCCAATTGTGTGTTTGGCACATGGCCCTGTCAGCACCTCGTTGTGAGGCATCTTGCAGTTGTAGACGAAGGTGAGGTCCGAGTTGTTGGCGCTGGCGTTGACCGGGAAGAGGCCGAGGCCAGAGGACACGTTGAAGTCGGGGATTTTACACGCCCCGTCGCCGGAGAAGGCGGTCTCCACCGCCACAAGCATGGAGCGGCTGCCGTAGAATAAGCTGAGCACGCGGTACAGGTTGTCCCTGAACGTCCTGCTGAGGTACGCTCTGCCAGCAGCGGCGTCGCATTTCAGCGCGAAGGTCGGGTAGCCGCACTCCAGCGGATGCACGCCGACGAGCGAGAACGGGTACGTGACGCTCAGGTTCCCGCATGTCGCCGGCGCACAGCTCGTGTCGGAAGCGGCCGTGGTTAAGCCTAAGCGCAGCAAAGTGGAGAGGGGGAGCAGCAGCGCCACTACGGCAGGCTGCATCGTAATCGTAAGAAGAAGAAAGAATAGGTGGTTCTTTGTTCGCGTCTGCGCAGCAGTTTGCGAAAAGAAGTGCGTTGGCATCACGGCCTGACGGCCAGATAGATACATGGACTGGAATTTGTTCCCAGGACAGTTCCGCCGAGCACTTGTGACTTGTCACAGCCCTACACGGTCGGGCAGCCTTCAACGGTCGGGATGGAGCTTTGGACCATGGATGTATCTCACGAACCGTTGCGCGAGCAACTTTGTGTGAATGTTGAATAGTCTACATTTCTATTCTGGCGGTAATAAGCTTCATTTCCGTAAAACGCATTAATAATTGCAGCGTTTGCCCGTATCGACTCAGGAGTCAGGAGTCGCGTGGGTGCGGCCGTGCGGGCCCAGGATAGGATTCACACTTGTGCGCCACACAACCTAACGTAACGTCGAGGCAACACGTCCATTCTGAAAATAACAGCTTTAATTTGCTACTCCCTCCGTCCCACAAATAATTGTACGTTTTTGACTCCTATACTTCTTGTTTGACCGTTCGTCTTATTTAAAAATTTTTAATAAATATTATTTGTTTTGTTACGACTTATTCAATCATTAGAGATATTTTCATAATGTTTTATTTCTTTTATTATTTACATAAAAAATTTAAATAAGACGAACGGTCAAACAAGAAGTGTAGAAGTCAAAAATGTACAATTATTCGTGGGACGGAGGGAGTAAGTGGGATCCGATAGGCCTAGTGGCGCCCGTGTGTCAGTCGACACTGACACCCGTCAAATAGTTAGTAGGCACCGACAGGACCTGTCGGCAACTGGAAGACCGATAGGTCTAGTCGGCCCGTGGAAGGCCGATAGGGTCCACGACCGCGGCGCTGCAGCAGCTGCCGTCTCGCCGAGAGGCGCGGCGCACGAACCACGACTGCGACTGCGAGCCATCGTCCCACTACCACGCGATCGCAACTAGTGCCGTCGCATTAGCTGGATTGCCGAACAACCTCCGCGCCCGCTACGGCGCGGGATTGGTACTTCTGTCCATGGCGACAGACGTCTCGACTCCCGGCGGCGGCGCGTATGGAAGAAGGTCGCAAACCCATGGGATGACTGGGTCGCCTGGACTCGCGGCCGTGCAGGACCAGGCAAGCAGTGGCATCCACGAACCAAGTAAGTAGATTTGCGGCTTTGCTCTGATTTTGCTAGTTTCAGTTCTCGTAAGCCGTAAGCGTTCAATCTGACTATAAGTTTATGGAAACTGTGCTCTGATTTGAATTGGAACCATTACCAGTTGGATTGGGTGGATTTTATTTATCTGGATTCATTTATACGACCTTTGAAGCGGGGGTGTACAGCCATAGGATTATTATTGCCAGACTGCAGATATGATGCACTGTTACCTGGATTGCCAGGACGGCCTCCGGTGAGAATTTTGAAGGTAGTTATGCAATTTATATATTCATCTGTCTCTGAGGAAGAGTCTGGTGCTGTTGGGAATAACCAAACTCAATTCCAAGAAAAAAAATATGCCTCTTTCCTGGCCCATTGTACATGAATGACCATGTTCAGTTTCCTGGCCCATTGTACAAAACCCAAATAAGCTAACAATATTAACAAGAGATGTCCTTCCAATACTGATAACTTCATTCAGGAATTCCTCCCCATTCCCTTTGCACTCATGCAAGAATTTCACAGCAACAAGGCGATCATCATGTAGCCTTCCTTTGTAAACTGTTCCATAACCACCTTCTCCAAGCTTATTGTTGAGAGAGGAAGTTATGTTCACTGCCTCTGAGTACTTGTATCTTTTTGGAGCTAGGGATCCGTATGATTTTATTAGAGCCTCAGCGTTCCTTTCATTGGTGCTACTAGTCTTTTTGGCAAGGACAAACCATAGGATTTTCACCTTGCTCTTCCATATCAACATGCAAATACATAGAACAAACAAACTTGCAGCTGCTGTTGTCGAACCTGAGATTAAGTATGTGTTATTTATTTTCTATAAAATCAAAATCCTAAATTATTTATTTTCTTTTGTAACGAATGAGTTTTTTGTGCTCTAATTTTTTTTGAACCATAGTTTTTTGTGCTCTAATTTTTGTGGCACTCTACAAAACAAGTTAGGATACATGCCCTAGCTGTCCAAACCATTGTAGATCAATTTTACCACATCTGTTGTCAAATCTTTTTGCATTTACCAAGTACTTCATAGTTTTCTTCTTGATGGAAATATTTACCTATTATTGTTGTCTTCCAGTTAGCCCTCTTGGTTCCTGCAATTGCCATAAATGATATTAGAAATCTTGATATTACAAGTTGAATATATATTCGGCTATAATTCTTTATGATCACAAGATGAATATATATGCTTGAATGACATTAAAAGGAATTTTAATTAAAAAATATAGATATGTATGTGTGGAAAATTGTGAAGTTAATTTTGCGGGACTGCATATATTATTATATGTCCAAGTTATTGCCATAAGCACTGGTGATACTATTATGCTTATTTGTATTGCTGGTAAACAATTAGTCTCGTACAAGGTTGCACAAGTCACATTACTTTTTTTAATCTATATCAATGTCCTTTTCTTTTTGTTTTGTTTTGTCCGGCCAACTATTTTTAGTACTCTTTCAGAATCACTCTTAGCCTACCCCTACTTGCTTGGGATAAAAGGCTATGTTGTTGATGTTGTTGTTGTTTCAGAATCACTCTTATATAGGTCAAGAGCTTGCTAAATCTACTCTCAAAATTGGATTTTGGTGCAAAATAATAAAAATCTCTGAATTACTCCTGTATAGGTCAAGAGCTTGCTAAATCTACTCCTTCTAAATTGGTTTTTGGTGGAAATCACAAAAATCATGCCTTCAACAAATGCGAAAAAGAGGTTGCTATCTAGACGTGTTGCCGTGCTGCCGGCAAACAACCCCACACTCCTTAGATTTCCATGACGGAGCTTTCTAATATGTTTAGAAGTTGTGTTGGAATAAGTGATCCCAGGCCAGGTTTTGCGATGGGCCAATGGCCAGACCGGTTCTGATCCTCTGGCCATGTCAAGGGGAGTAAGTGACGCCCATATGTGCCGCGATTGGGAGCACCCAAACTGACCGTGGGTTGTGGCCCCTTGTCACACCACACAACACCAATTAGAGGACCAGGCTCCCAATCGACGAACCATCGTTTTGAGGATTAGCCAGCTTTATGTACCCATCTCCTAAGATCCGATCATCAAGGTGTTGGAGTGATGGAAGGCCACCGTCGTCCGTGCTTCCTCATTGACAATTAGGAGAAGTCATCGACATCTTCCTCCCTAGCGTCTCCTGACGTCCAAGCGAGGAGGAGGGCATCACCACGGCCCTTGCTACGATGACCATGGCGATGGACTACCCTTATAACTATGGTTAGTCTTTCAATCCACTAATGTGTTCATGTTAACTAAATTAGAACCCTTGAGTTGCAAGACCTCCATCTGCATGGACGTTGCTTCACGTGGAGCAATGAACGTGACACACCAACTCTAGTGCGACTGGACAGGGTGCTGGTCTCCGTCGACTGGGACGAACGATTCCCAAACTCGCATCTTCGCGCTCTGGGGACTGACGCATCTGATTATTGTGCTTTGCTGCTACAAACAAATCTTGGTCAAATAACCAAGGCGCGGTTCCACTTCGAGCTCTTTTGGCCAAAGTTCGACGATTTTGAATCCGTCGTGGCCAATGCCTGGCGGCGACTGACGATGCCTCAAGACCCATTGCTATGCCTCGACGGCATGCTATGGCTGATGGTGCGCGAGCTGCAGCGTTGATCTGCAACGAAGATAGGTGGAATAAAGGAACAACTCCTCATGGCCAGGGAGCTCGTGCTGCGACTGGACAAGGCTGCGAACACAAGGTTGACAAGTATTATTGTGTGTTCGTTTTGTGATGAGTGATTATTAATGTGATCCACAAAGTAGATTGAGTGGTGACTAATCCTACCATGGCGAAAGCTATATGTGCGACATGTCTCTTGGCTTGTGTTGTGCAGGTGTGGAGCTCGGAGGTAGTGGTCGACGGCGAGGTGAAGATCAAGGAGGACGTGTCGTGCCGACGGATCGGGAGCGGTGAAGGGCGAACGTGAGGCTTGGACCGAGGGACCAGAAGGCCGGGTGACTAGCCGTGGTGGCTAACACCTGGGACATCGACAAGCGCAAGTGTACATGAGACTGACCGTGTTGACCGAGTCAAGACGGAGGACGTGCAAGTCGAGCGGGGCTCAGAGAACTTGGCGTGCCGGCCGGTTGAGGACGGCAGTGACACGTGTCGAGCGGCGGGGGACACGTATGGAGTACGCTACTCGCGAGTGGGTTTGGTGGTTTGGACCTTAAAACCATCGGTGGCGGGTTTACGGGTTTGGGCCTCAAAACCCGGGCGAAGGTTCCGAGGAGGAACGGATGGCACGTGGCGGCATCGGGGAGTTCGCGTCGAGGCGAAGCTACTGATGAGGAGGCACGGTGGCCGTCGGATGAAGATAACACCGGGTTAGACCATAACGTCCTTGGGCTAAGTGGTTTGACTCATTTGTATCCAGGGAAAAAACTAGAATTGTGTAATAGCCCTGTTAAATAGGATGAGGGAGCCCCCATCTCCCTCACCTTCATTTTTTATTTTCTCCTTTAGGGTTTCCCCTTCTCTAAGTGTTTGTGTGAGAGAGGTCCACTAATCCACCGATTAGTGTAAGAACCATGAATCTTTGAGGGAATGGTGGCCCTAACCACCTCGTGTCCTCCAGTGTTTGGAGTTTGAATCAATTCGTGTGTTCTTGATGTGTTCTTCGCGTTCTTCTTCTTCCCCCTCTCGTTCTTGAGCCGATTCTTCGTTTCTAGACTATTTTGGTTCGTTCTTGTTGCCTTGATTTGAGCTATGACGTGAGTTGAGCCTTTCCACCGAAGGAAATCAACCCGTAACACCCTAAAATTTGCTTCTTTGGAAATAGAGCTAAAATGATTTAATTATGAATGTTTTGTGCTCATGAAATATAGTAAAACAAAATTTTTGTTGAATTAAAATTTATCTTAGGATGTAGCAACATTGTTGTGCATACATGCTGATGCATTTGTGTTTTTGTATTGTTTGGTTTTGACCAAAGATCAAAATGAATTCAAGTTGTTTTTTTAAAATGCGTTTAGGTTGATTTTCCTTCTCTGATATACATATATTATTTTTCTACAATTAAATTTCTTGTTTCTCATCCGTCAATCAACCTCTACAAACTTCTCTGGAATTTTTCCAGCTTTTTATGTAGCTTGTTTCCACTTATCTGTGAGCATAATCTAATTTTTAGATGTTCTAAAATATCTTATCATGAGCTCCAAATACTTTATTCCTCATGTTCCATAATGTCTTTGAAAATTTTCCCCGAATTTTCGGAGCTCTCGGAGTATTTTTCGCGGCTTAAATAATAATTCTGGACTTTTCTGGAATTATTTTATCCATGAAAATAATTAATTCCGAAAATAATAAATCTCTCATTTTTTTTCCAACGCTCAAAGCTCATGTGCAATAATCCTAATAAATCTCAAAGGCCCATACATTTATTTACTAATGGGCTTAAATGATTACTTAGGCCTATTAGCGGAGGTGGATGGTGCAACGTCAATTAGCACCATATCGTTAGTTGACATGGAGGTGGAGAGTTTTTCTCCCTATATATACGTACCTACCCCTTAGGCAAAGCACACCAAAACTACCGTAGAGGAGCCCCTAGTTTGGGAAATCTCTCGTATAGTAAAATATAATTTTCTCTCTTCTTGTCGCCGTCGGCCAAGCCCTATCTCTCGCTCTCTGTTCTGCGTTCGGCTTCGCCAAAGCGGCGCCGTGATCCCGGGCCGCTGAGCCTCATCGTCGTCTTCCTTGACAGAAAGCAGCGTCGCCTCCCTCCGTCCGTGTGAAGTGCCGAGGTGAGAATATTATCACGTTCCCTATCTTCCAGTATTCTGTTCTAAAACTTATCTCTTGTGCCCTGTAGCATAGTCGCTTAGCTTCCTTCTTCACCGTCGTGCCAGACTGTTGCCGTCTTGCATCTAGGAAAGCTCGCCGCGCTGTTGATGCCATTCGCTGTTTCCCCGGTGTCCGTGAACCGTTGCCGCCATCAGAGAGCCGAGGGAGCCGTATGTCATCTGCCGTACCAAGCTACACACCCACTCCAAGTTTTCTACGGCTTTGAGAAAGCCCTAGGTGAGCTTGCAATCATCCGTTCTTTCTCCCTATGCCTTTGATCAAAACGTGGTCCGTAGACCCTTCACCGTGCTCGCTGGCAAACTACTCGTGGCCGGCAATGGAGCCTCGCCGTGCGTCATGCGAGTGCTCTGCTCTTGGCCAGTACCTAATTAGCTTTGATGACATCATGTATACTTTTGTGGCTGTTTTTCTATACAAAAACAAATCTGAAAATACAATGAAAATACACGTAATTATCCTGAGCTATCAGCTGCAAACTAGTTGCCGCTAACCTCATGCCTGTACGTGACTAGTGAAGGGATCAGCATGTCCTACTCCTCTTTTAATCCTTTGTTTTCCTTGCTATAACTCCCAATGACTATAGTTAACCTCCCTTAAGAAATCCTTAAACGTTTGTAGCTGCGCTTTGTGCCAATCGTTAGTTTCGCAAGTAGCATTAATTTTTATATACATACTTAAATATAATTTAATTATGATACGTATAATTAATTCTCTAATTAAAAGTAACATGGAAGCTGAGGCACTCTGATATTTAGTACACAAATATTAAAAAAACTTAATTCTTATTGTGTATGTTTGCAAATTATAAGTTTGATTAGCTTCGACTCATGTCGTAAGCAATTCAAATAGATGTTCTCACGTAATTACTTTCTTTTTAACAAATTAAGTGTAATTAATCTAAAAGCTACCCAAATATTTCTAAATAAAATATGATTACTTTTAGCTTGGTTTTCTAATTTGAATTAACTCAATTTAGGCAATTCTTTACAATATCTTATACATGTTTATCACTTTTAAAATTTGTGGTTTAATTCATAAGTTTTGCGTTTTAAATCCGATTTTGGTGAAATTCGCGTTTGTGTGATCATAGTGACGTGTAGAATATTTTTATAGACTTTTAAACATGTTTTCTTGATGTTGGTGTACTGTTCTAATTATTGTTCATTGTTTGCTTCGTGTATGATTGCTCGATGCGTGTGTGGTGATTTATTGATCAAGTCCAGTCGGTGAGATTTACGTGGAGATTCAAGAAGCTATTAATTGAAGATTTGGATCAGAGAAAGGATCTTGATTTAAGGCAAGTATAGTATGGGATCATTCTTGTTTCCTATTCACCTTTAATACACTTAATTCATGTGTATGTGTCTACCTTGTTACCACTAAGGATATCCTAGCTTTTGTATCTTGTACCTTGACACCCATGGGACATTGCATTGGGTAGTAATATGCTAGTGCTCAAGATAAATAACCATGATCTGTAACTTGACTAATGTTATATGCAATAAACGTTTAAAAGATGCTTTTATAGAAACATGGATCAAGAGGGCTAGAGCATATTTGGTTGTTTTTATGATGCTCTAGTTTCTCTCCTTAAGGACTTATCTGTAAGCGAACATCCGGGACTTACACTACAACTGTGAGGGCTATATGGCTCTGGTTTTAGTCAAGTATGAGGACCTTTTCTAGCTTGTTAGTGGTAACCTTCATGGCGTACTTAATTCATGTGTATGTGTCTACCTTGTTACCACTAAGGATATCCTAGCTTTTGTATCTTGTACCTTGACACCCATGGGACATTGCATTGGGTAGTAATATGCTAGTGCTCAAGATAAATAATCATGATCTGTAACTTGACTAATGTTATATGCAATAAACGTTTAAAAGATGCTTTTATAGAAACATGGATCAAGAGGGCTAGAGCATATTTGGTTGTTTTTATGATGCTCTAGTTTCTCTCCTTAAGGACTTATCTGTAAGCGAACATCCGGGACTTACACTACAACTGTGAGGGCTATATGGCTCTGGTTTTAGTCAAGTATGAGGACCTTTTCTAGCTTGTTAGTGGTAACCTTCATGGCGTAAGAACGGCTTGACCAATCGGGTATAGTGCGGCCTCTGTCCTTATGTGTATAAGCTGCGCGTTATTGTGCCATTTGGAATGGGGACTCTACATCTGTTTGCCGAGTGAATCTAATGGCCCTAACTTGTTAGACGAACATTTGAAAGACTTCATAGTGAACCCTACCGACCTTCCTTGGAAGTGGGTCAAGAGATTAGCTACCTCGGGCAAAAGCGTAAATCACGACTCTCAGTGAAAGTGTACAACCTCTGCAGAGTGTAAAACTGTTATAACAGCCGTGCTCACGGTCACAAGTAGCCTTGGACCCTTACAGAATAAATGATGAACACTGATGATATTGATGCTCACTAATGATTATTGTTTCTTGCTATATATTATTCTCGTTTACATGATCATGAGGTTATTTGGGCTTATGATAACTTGTTGCTACTCAATTGCTAAAAGATGACTTACTAAAAGCTAATCACAGTAAACTTGTGTCAAACCTTTTGAGCCTCATGAACCCCATGATATATTTGCTGAGTTCGACATGGACTCACTCTTGCTATTTTCCACACCTCAGGATAGTCTCTGAAGTTAATAGGCTTGTGATCAACCAGTTAGTTTGTTCCTGTAGTGAAGTCTACACCCGGTGTTCGGAGTTATCTTTCCACTGTGTTGCTCTCTAAGGTTATATCTTATACTATTGCATTATGTTTATTAAGCATTTGTCTCTTGATATTACACTTATCTGCGGCTATATGTGAGATTTGACTTCTTTATTTCACATATGGTGTATGTCTGGTTTTTTCCTTAAAACCGGGTGTGACACAACCAATTCCTCATGAGCTCGCAGATCGGGCGATTTCTTGGTCTAGGTCTTAAGAACTGGTGTTTTTTCGTTCTTCTTTGATTTCTTGTGATAGGCTTGAAATTGGGTGTTGATGTCTTGAAGATATCTTCTCAACACTCTCAAGAACCTACCTACAAAGTTTCAAGTCAATCCGAGTTGTTTTGATCGAGTTTTAACCTATTTTTCCTCGGTTTGTGCTACTGTTTCTGGACAGCGCGGAGCCTCTGGAAAAAAAACGCGGAACCTCCGGGACGCGGAGCCTCCGGAGAAAAACACGAAACCTCCGGAACGTTTTGACCCATTTTTCCTCGGTTTATGCTACTTATGTACCAACATATTAGCGGTTAAAAAAAATTAGACAATAGACCACCATAGCCACAAAATCCTGACTACACCACTGGCCACGCACCGTGCAAGCCCCCGTCTCTAGAAAAGGGTCCCCGTCTTACCTGCCAAAGTATCTCCTACAACTAAAAAGACGTAAGAGACGTATGACAGTAAGACTGTAACAGCTAATCGATGGCCTAGGTTGCATATGTCACATTCTTTTTTGATGGATTGCTTGATATGCTTTGCCTCGCTACAGGTTGCCAGGCTTTCCATGCAGTGGATAAAAGAGCTACTATCTAGACATAATTAGTGGATGAATCTTATCTATATGAAGTGGGAATTTTGCAGATGCGTGAATGAATTCTATCTAATTTCAGTAGTTTAGCATTACAGTTAACGAAACTATGACAAACCAAGAAAATTCAGTAGTTAGGAATATATTTGTAGAGCTATGGCATGATTGTTATATTTAGATCATAATGACCACAATCATTAAAAATTTGTCATTTTGTTTATCACCGAAGTTTTAATTTACATATTGTTGCTGCAGAGACTGTTCTACTTTTGAAATGTTTAAATCTTGATATATGCTTCACTTGGAGGTTTTCTTGCCTTCAGCGCTTATGAGAGTTTGAGCCGTTATCGATACACCATGTCACTTCCATCTTGGATTTGCAATTTAGGTGATAAACTACAGGGCAAAGTGGCAAGCAACACAATGTGTGAAGACAAGAAGGACCGGATCGTGCCGCACCGCATACAACTCATTGTGCGCAACAGTGAAGAGCTAAGCAAGTTTCTGAGTGCCATCACCAATTGCTGCAGGCAGTGTGTTGCTGAACTACCAGACACTGCTGCCCAAGAATGCTGGCTGGCAGAAAGGATAAGGCCGATATTGGCTCGTAGCAGATTAAATACTCCTGCTAAGCATAATGCCAAAATTATCATCAGTTTGTGTAGTCATAAATGGAGTGGGAAATATGAAGGTCATCTGTGGGACAGGTTTTGCAGAGTACAGTAGAAGGAAAGGTAAACAAGGTATCCATTTATTTTAACCATCTAACCAGCAACATGAGACATTTAATCTAAAGGAGATTTACGCTTTATCTGGTTTTGGAGCTCCCTTATTGATCTGGTTTTCGAGTTAGACGAATTTGCATGACATAATAGCATATATGGAGATCATCATCTGGTTACAGGCTTCTGCAATATGGGTTGTGTGCACAGATCAGAGACTCTTTCTAAATAAACCAAATGTGTGGACTGTATGGATAAAGGTCAGAATATTGCAGTCAGAGCCTTATTATTTTTTACCAAAGCATCATCATGTTATTAGAGAAACCTACAGCTTTTGGCTTTCACTAAATCATCATAATTTTGAGTTCTTCAATTCACAGTTTCCTAATCCTCACTCTGTTCCCAGGTTGGTTCGGATAAACTCTGTTTGTCTTAAAGAAATCCATTAAGTTGTACATTAATCCATTAAGTTGTACATTATATAGCAATCCTTCAAATTATATTGTCTTATTTGTTGTTCTTCTAATTATATAAACCAGGCAAGTTATACTAATCCTGACTCAATATTCTTCTCTTTCAAAAAATGTGTGTTGTAACAAAAATGCTAGAATTCGATAAAAATACACTACGAAACAAATGGCTGTTGCGATTGGTGTATATGAGGATATGGAATACAACTTAGCACAGTGCAGATACGTAATTCGCTTGCTCCTACTTTTATTACTTGTTTCTATATACTATTCTAATCGCTACCATGTTTGCAGTTTCTTTTGTCATGGCTATACGTTCAAAAATATATGCTTTATGTTTTCAATCAGTGGAAAAAGATGCTTATCATGATCGATCCTAGATCTGTTGAAGAGTGGTGTAAAGACACACCAGTGCTGATGTATGCCAAGTACACTCTTGAATTTAGCTACAACTACATGGGAGCAGTGAATAAATATATTCCTGGATGGAAAGAGGATGTCTTCAAATAAAAATACAAACGGGAAGAAAACATCACAGAGGACATAGATGGGTAACTAACTCATAGTCACCGTCGCTTGCAATAATTATACCTATAATTTAATTTAACTATTTCTATATATTGCTGATCGTAAATCTTGCCATAAACACTTAAGTGGATATCTTATTCTACGATATATGTCTGTGTGAAATAGATCAAAGGCCATACATATTTATACGGTGAGTATAACACTTTGTTTTAAGTTTTTGTGAAAGACTTTTCAAGAGATGCAGTATTACCCATGCGACAGACACTAATATTGACATTGGTATAGAGATGCGGCAGAACTTATTCGTGGATTTATTGGCGCACGAAAGAAATAGATATCAGAGATTTCTTCATACCGATATAAAACATTATCTTAGCCACATCAAGAAAATGTCTATATAGTAGAGTTTGTAAGCCTGCGACGCCATGCACTCCGTGGCTGTGTTAAATTCATAAACTTTGCTTTTTGAATTAAATGTCACTTTAACATTAGTATTTAATTTTTACAGTATTGTTATCTTATCGTGCGATCTGTGTGTTTTTAGTACAAAATGTTAGCTATCCCGTAGCAACGCGGGCACGCTACCTAGTAAAAAAAAAAGAAAAAAAGAAAGCGCCCCTCAACACCTCCGTGGCAGAACGCTGCGCCTCGCCGCCTTCGCTTCTGCTTCCCTGCCTGCGGCGTGGGCAGATGCAGTGCATGGCCCTGCCGGCAGCTACGCGGGCGAATCCCATGGGTTCATCGCCTGTTCCTCTCCCCCGACCACGGCGTCTGCGAATGTAGAGGCAGTGACGACAGCGGCGCTTGGGCGCGGGTACGCCCGTGGTAGAAGCGCCGGGTACAGGCACCCCTCATCCTAATCTCTGCCGCTAACCATGGGGTTCCCAAGCTCTACCTCGCCGCTGTCCTCGAGTACCTCGCCATCTAAGGTTCGTGTCCTCTCCTCCAGCTTCATGTGGTCTCCAATCTGGACCTGCCTTCAACTCAGAGTTGTCTGATCTGGTTGTCTATTTTCGTGGCTACGACGACCCACACCAACCTGGGCTGTACTTGGTCTACCGTGGTGTATGTAGTACCGTTGGTCCATTGTTCCTATGTGTTACTTTATTGTGCGTGATACTGCTTACCTGTACATTGACATTGTGTGGTGTTTTGTTTCAGTTGAAAATGCTCTACGTGATTGCTCCTTGGTAAGTTCCTGTCATCCTACCTTTTATTTTGAAGGCTGTATTTCTTTGTTTATAATCCATGCCATAAGCGCTTGGCTCCATATATACTCTGGTACATATAGCGAAATGCATGGCTGTGTGTAAGATACATACATACTACATCAAACATGTAAGTTGATGCTGCGAGTTAGCATTTTCCCTTTTCCCAATGATATTTACATATGTGTGTGAGATATGCTCATTGTCAACTATGGGTTGGTACATATGTCTAAATCTATTGCTCTTAGATTTTTGTTCTGAAATTTGTTCCAGCATTTGCCAATTAGATATTGTTCCGTGCTTATGCTAATTAGCTATTGTTTCATGCTTATGCTAATTGCCTATTGTTCTATTCCCATGGTATTTACTGACGTTGTGCAATTCAATTGAAATGTTTCCTCAACCAATGCTTTCTGTGCTACTGGCAGAGAGATGGCCTTCTGTGCACCTTGATTGTGAAATTATTTCTTTAATCATCGTATTTGGATTGACTACAACCATTATAGGGCGAGGACCACATGGCGTTAAGCCAATCATATATGTCAGCCAGGGCACATATCAGGTAATTAAAAAAATTAGCTTCTTGTGTTAGTTCCAAGAATATTGGTGTATTATGATATTGATTTTCCCATGCACATTTCAAGTTATATATCAGTTCGTTGTGACACCTAAAATGTCTTTGTATGTTACTTTTCATACTTTACATTCGGACTAAAGAGATTCCACTACAAAGTTTGTTCACCTTACTATGCCTGATCGATTTTTGTGCTTCCTCTGATCTATGGTGGTCTGTTGATATTTTCCTGTATATAGGGTACATTGTCCGTTGATTTAGGAAAAAGGATCCTATCAGGCACTGCCAATTCAAAGCAGGTAGTTTCTTCACCTCCACAGCCCGCCAGTCGCCGTGCGGTTCGGGCCCGAAGCGCAAGATGAGGAGGAGGCGACAACATTGCCGGCCTCAAAGCTAGCGCCGTCCCCTATGATATGTCAGTCATACGCAGCCACTACATCATCATTGCTGCCAGCATCGTCTCTTATACTACATGAGGATTCGTTGAACACTGCACAGCATCTTCAGTTTGCTTCTTCGTCTGTCAATTAGATGAATTTTTATCCAATTTGCATCCTCGACTTATTTTTAAGGTAACTATTACTAATCTTGGTACACCTTCAACTGGTTACATTGGATTAGGATTATTAATGTATATGAAAGGTTGGAAGTAGGTGCCAAGGCCTGTGGTTACAAGAGGGTCATAGAATTCTTATCGCCTTGGTTGGCAACAAGATTAGATTTTGTTCTTCGTACTCGGTAATTGATAGTTTCGTGCCTGTTACTTGAGTACCTTACTATACTCTGTAATGTTCAGGTTACCCTACATGAGAAAAAGCAATCAACTGCAACCAACTGCATGTAAACTCATCAATTTTTTTTCTAGAAACTTTTGTTCCTTTACCTCCAGGCAAACTCAGTGAGATTACTGAGTTGAGCCTTTCTGCACCACCCATTGTCTTCAAATCTCCCTTTCTGCTCCTGTTGTTGCTACAGGTTGGAGAAGCCTGTGTTGCAAAATAGGAGAGGGTGCAGCTCATCTTCATTTTGTATTTGTGCATTCTCATTTCCATCGTGTGATTCGTCATGTAAATGTTATTGCCTAATTGAATTTGTTTTCCTGTAATTTTCTACTAACGCTCTACGTTAGGACCAGATTTATTATTCTGCTTACTGGGTACAGGAGATGACCTCAAGTTGATAGCAGAGTGGATGGACTTTTTTCAATTGGGCAATCTTAACGACTTCCTCTTCAAAAAGGTACATAATTTTGATTTAGTTTTGTACGTTGGGTCAAATTTAAGCCATGTGATGTCTTCATGTCTAATAGAACCATTTCATATTTGCTAACTATTGTCGCTATTCCCTCAAAACTGCATACTAGGATTCTATAAATGTTGCCCCCTAAATTATGTTTTGCACACTCCTTCCTTATTTCTTTGCAAATTGTTGCATCTGTGATCTGTCTGCCTGTGCCCACCCACCCTATATTATACATGAGCTTTAGTGTCACTTTGTTGCTTCAAAACTTTCAACTTTCTTAACATATATTGCCTATGCAGACTGAGTAAAAAAAATATTACAAGATTTTTGCAGGACTTATTTTACATATGCAGAACCTAGAAGGTAAGCAACCATCTTTCTATTCAAAGCATTCTTTAGGACTTGCTCCTACTACCCTTTTTGTTGTGTTCACCCGGGTCATGATATGGAGTTTTGCATGAGTTGTAAGTCATTTATATGATTTTCTAATTTGAAAGGAGATAGAGCTTGATTGAACATTTTTTTATTAGGGTTTTTAAAAAAAAAAAGGTAAGTCCTCTCTATTATTCCTTATCCAATGGTTATCATTTCCCATTGGACAAACTGCCTTTGCATCTTTAGGTTCCATGTTAGGATGGGATGGATAGCATATCCAACAACAAGTAATACAATTTATCACTTTTGATGATAGCTTCCTCTTATTTAATTTAACAGCTTTCACACATGTGTCCACAGTGCGCCACTGAATGTTTAGGTTAATTCCTTCATGTTCCACGGAACTTGCAGGTATCGAGATTCATGTAGAAACTTCCATTCAAAGCCATACGTTGTTAATCCAGCATTGGTTGGCCCAGATAAAAGTGTTGCCTTTTTTTCCCCTGGTGAAAGGTGTGCAATCTGTTTGGCTAATATCCGCTAATTAGCTCTCCAATTTATTTAGATTTCTCCATCTATCTATGTTTGATTACCATGGGTTTATT
>CM039589.1:15667683-15748428 GCA_022457205.1 Saccharum spontaneum
ATTAACACTTTGTTTTAAGTTTTTGTGAAAGACTTTTCAAGAGATGCAGTATTACCCATGCGACAGACACTAATATTGACATTGGTATAGAGATGCGGCAGAACTTATTCGTGGATTTATTGGCGCACGAAAGAAATAGATATCAGAGATTTCTTCATACCGATATAAAACATTATCTTAGCCACATCAAGAAAATGTCTATATAGTAGAGTTTGTAAGCCTGCGACGCCATGCACTCCGTGGCTGTGTTAAATTCATAAACTTTGCTTTTTGAATTAAATGTCACTTTAACATTAGTATTTAATTTTTACAGTATTGTTATCTTATCGTGCGATCTGTGTGTTTTTAGTACAAAATGTTAGCTATCCCGTAGCAACGCGGGCACGCTACCTAGTAAAAAAAAAGAAAAAAAGAAAGCGCCCCTCAACACCTCCGTGGCAGAACGCTGCGCCTCGCCGCCTTCGCTTCTGCTTCCCTGCCTGCGGCGTGGGCAGATGCAGTGCATGGCCCTGCCGGCAGCTACGCGGGCGAATCCCATGGGTTCATCGCCTGTTCCTCTCCCCCGACCACGGCGTCTGCGAATGTAGAGGCAGTGACGACAGCGGCGCTTGGGCGCGGGTACGCCCGTGGTAGAAGCGCCGGGTACAGGCACCCCTCATCCTAATCTCTGCCGCTAACCATGGGGTTCCCAAGCTCTACCTCGCCGCTGTCCTCGAGTACCTCGCCATCTAAGGTTCGTGTCCTCTCCTCCAGCTTCATGTGGTCTCCAATCTGGACCTGCCTTCAACTCAGAGTTGTCTGATCTGGTTGTCTATTTTCGTGGCTACGACGACCCACACCAACCTGGGCTGTACTTGGTCTACCGTGGTGTATGTAGTACCGTTGGTCCATTGTTCCTATGTGTTACTTTATTGTGCGTGATACTGCTTACCTGTACATTGACATTGTGTGGTGTTTTGTTTCAGTTGAAAATGCTCTACGTGATTGCTCCTTGGTAAGTTCCTGTCATCCTACCTTTTATTTTGAAGGCTGTATTTCTTTGTTTATAATCCATGCCATAAGCGCTTGGCTCCATATATACTCTGGTACATATAGCGAAATGCATGGCTGTGTGTAAGATACATACATACTACATCAAACATGTAAGTTGATGCTGCGAGTTAGCATTTTCCCTTTTCCCAATGATATTTACATATGTGTGTGAGATATGCTCATTGTCAACTATGGGTTGGTACATATGTCTAAATCTATTGCTCTTAGATTTTTGTTCTGAAATTTGTTCCAGCATTTGCCAATTAGATATTGTTCCGTGCTTATGCTAATTAGCTATTGTTTCATGCTTATGCTAATTGCCTATTGTTCTATTCCCATGGTATTTACTGACGTTGTGCAATTCAATTGAAATGTTTCCTCAACCAATGCTTTCTGTGCTACTGGCAGAGAGATGGCCTTCTGTGCACCTTGATTGTGAAATTATTTCTTTAATCATCGTATTTGGATTGACTACAACCATTATAGGGCGAGGACCACATGGCGTTAAGCCAATCATATATGTCAGCCAGGGCACATATCAGGTAATTAAAAAAATTAGCTTCTTGTGTTAGTTCCAAGAATATTGGTGTATTATGATATTGATTTTCCCATGCACATTTCAAGTTATATATCAGTTCGTTGTGACACCTAAAATGTCTTTGTATGTTACTTTTCATACTTTACATTCGGACTAAAGAGATTCCACTACAAAGTTTGTTCACCTTACTATGCCTGATCGATTTTTGTGCTTCCTCTGATCTATGGTGGTCTGTTGATATTTTCCTGTATATAGGGTACATTGTCCGTTGATTTAGGAAAAAGGATCCTATCAGGCACTGCCAATTCAAAGCAGGTAGTTTCTTCACCTCCACAGCCCGCCAGTCGCCGTGCGGTTCGGGCCCGAAGCGCAAGATGAGGAGGAGGCGACAACATTGCCGGCCTCAAAGCTAGCGCCGTCCCCTATGATATGTCAGTCATACGCAGCCACTACATCATCATTGCTGCCAGCATCGTCTCTTATACTACATGAGGATTCGTTGAACACTGCACAGCATCTTCAGTTTGCTTCTTCGTCTGTCAATTAGATGAATTTTTATCCAATTTGCATCCTCGACTTATTTTTAAGGTAACTATTACTAATCTTGGTACACCTTCAACTGGTTACATTGGATTAGGATTATTAATGTATATGAAAGGTTGGAAGTAGGTGCCAAGGCCTGTGGTTACAAGAGGGTCATAGAATTCTTATCGCCTTGGTTGGCAACAAGATTAGATTTTGTTCTTCGTACTCGGTAATTGATAGTTTCGTGCCTGTTACTTGAGTACCTTACTATACTCTGTAATGTTCAGGTTACCCTACATGAGAAAAAGCAATCAACTGCAACCAACTGCATGTAAACTCATCAATTTTTTTTCTAGAAACTTTTGTTCCTTTACCTCCAGGCAAACTCAGTGAGATTACTGAGTTGAGCCTTTCTGCACCACCCATTGTCTTCAAATCTCCCTTTCTGCTCCTGTTGTTGCTACAGGTTGGAGAAGCCTGTGTTGCAAAATAGGAGAGGGTGCAGCTCATCTTCATTTTGTATTTGTGCATTCTCATTTCCATCGTGTGATTCGTCATGTAAATGTTATTGCCTAATTGAATTTGTTTTCCTGTAATTTTCTACTAACGCTCTACGTTAGGACCAGATTTATTATTCTGCTTACTGGGTACAGGAGATGACCTCAAGTTGATAGCAGAGTGGATGGACTTTTTTCAATTGGGCAATCTTAACGACTTCCTCTTCAAAAAGGTACATAATTTTGATTTAGTTTTGTACGTTGGGTCAAATTTAAGCCATGTGATGTCTTCATGTCTAATAGAACCATTTCATATTTGCTAACTATTGTCGCTATTCCCTCAAAACTGCATACTAGGATTCTATAAATGTTGCCCCCTAAATTATGTTTTGCACACTCCTTCCTTATTTCTTTGCAAATTGTTGCATCTGTGATCTGTCTGCCTGTGCCCACCCACCCTATATTATACATGAGCTTTAGTGTCACTTTGTTGCTTCAAAACTTTCAACTTTCTTAACATATATTGCCTATGCAGACTGAGTAAAAAAAATATTACAAGATTTTTGCAGGACTTATTTTACATATGCAGAACCTAGAAGGTAAGCAACCATCTTTCTATTCAAAGCATTCTTTAGGACTTGCTCCTACTACCCTTTTTGTTGTGTTCACCCGGGTCATGATATGGAGTTTTGCATGAGTTGTAAGTCATTTATATGATTTTCTAATTTGAAAGGAGATAGAGCTTGATTGAACATTTTTTTATTAGGGTTTTTAAAAAAAAAAGGTAAGTCCTCTCTATTATTCCTTATCCAATGGTTATCATTTCCATTGGACAAACTGCCTTTGCATCTTTAGGTTCCATGTTAGGATGGATGGATAGCATATCCAACAACAAGTAATACAATTTATCACTTTTGATGATAGCTTCCTCTTATTTAATTTAACAGCTTTCACACATGTGTCCACAGTGCGCCACTGAATGTTTAGGTTAATTCCTTCATGTTCCACGGAACTTGCAGGTATCGAGATTCATGTAGAAACTTCCATTCAAAGCCATACGTTGTTAATCCAGCATTGGTTGGCCCAGATAAAAGTGTTGCCTTTTTTCCCCTGGTGAAAGGTGTGCAATCTGTTTGGCTAATATCCGCTAATTAGCTCTCCAATTTATTTAGATTTCTCCATCTATCTATGTTTGATTACCATGGGTTTATTTTCCTTCAATTACTGCTTGCCATGTTATCCAATCTAAAGTGCTACACTAATTCCCTTCCTCAGTGGCATAGTCTAAATCCTTTCCTTTGTCCATAATGATATCTGGCTATCTATCTTAGTCACTCAAATGGGTTTCAGAATTCATATTATATTGTTTTCACGCTCAAGACGTCTATATACAAAAAGATTTGTACTGCAACAGTTCAACTGATCATGATATCCTTTTACGGAAAGTGGATGACAAGGGACATAACTGAAATCTGTCATGTACAAACATTATGCAATTGAGACAATTGAATTTGAAGTGACATGGGTTTAGATTAGACGAGATGTTGTTATGATTATGGTTACTATCTTTAGAATGTTTCCAAATTTTATCTTGCAAAAAAACAGCCAGGATATGTAGCAAAATAGGCATACGTTTGCTTTTATTCACATGTTATGTTTTCAGATATCAGAATCATCTCATCCATGTAAAATTACTGACTCTACAGACATTGTATGATCTGCAAATGGTACCTTTGTATGACCAGGTGCTGCTAGCTTCGTATGGCCATGCACTGAACAATCTTACCCAATGTGTATTAGTGGTTATCTCTCTCAGATTTCCCCAGTTACATGAATGCACAGTCGAACAACGAAGGAACAAAGACTAAACAAACAGGCAAAGCGCGCTATCCTCTACACAGGCAGAGCAGGGACCAGCGCAGCGAAGCGCGCCTATTGTGCTAGTACGACTCAACAACACAAGAGTGCCAAAGCCATGGATGGATGAGAAAGGGGTTTTGAACAGCTCCAGTGATTTGCTTCTTGTCTGTGCGAATGTTGATCAGTGCATCGATGAAAATGACATGGTCAAGTGGCAGCATTAAGTGTCGTGTAACTGTCGTGTATATTCATCTTTTTCTTAAAAAAAGAAAGAAAAGTGTGGTGTACATTCGTCGAGCGCCCACAAGCACATGGACAATTCCAGAGTCCTCTGTTCAGCAAGTAGCAGAGAGGACTAGGTCAATGCGCTAGCGCCACACTTCCTAACATCGGGGTAATCTATCCAACTTTCTGAAAACAACATGTTTGCTAGGCACTCAAGAAGTAATGTCCATTGGAACGCGCTGAACGCAGACCATTTCAACAATGAGTGGAAAATTTGTCAGGCATATTAGGCCATCGGAGGCCGTCAGCCCTCAAGCCTACGAGTAGCATCGAGCTGCTGTTGTTGCTGTCTCACCAATGAGGTACACAGCAGCTGCTGTGATTGTGGCTGGTGCCATCTTCATAAAACCACATTGTCTAGAGTTTCCTACAACATGTAATTCTTGTTTTGGGAGATTACGTGTGATGGACGACTATCGTGCCATAAGGGGGAGAGGCATAAGTGATACAAAGAGTGACAAGTTGCTATTACCAGAAACATACGTACGTTAGGAGGATATCAAATATCATATGCATACTTGGACAATAAAGCCTTAATCTTTATCACTCTGAATGAAAGATATTGTATTAGACCAGTGCCCTTTTGTTTTGAAAGGCCCTATTCGCTTGAACTTATCAGCTAGAATTTTACAGCCAGCCAGCAGTGCTTTTCTCTCACAATAAATCAGCATCAACCGCTTTTACGACCAGCCAAACAGGGCAATATCCTTGTAAGTTAAGGTTTCACCCTCTGCCATAGAGATCCCTACAAGTTGAATGCACAATTCTAGTGTTGTATAGGTAACTGTGAATCACAGAGTAGGTAACCGTCGTAAGATTTTTGAATTCACAACGCTCATCTCTTTCATCTTTAGCACTTCACTAGAAACTTGTCTTTTGGTACCACTAATCATGCTTGTGCTTTCTGTATTCAAACTATAAGTTGGACCTTCGCTGCAAAAGAATGAAAAAAATTATTGCTATATCAACTTTGTTGTAAATGATATTGAATAATTGTCAAAATGTATATGTATCTCAAATAATATCTTACAATATTTGACTGAAGTTTTGCCTTGGTGGCATGCCAAGTTCATCCGAACTTCTCTCGAACATTTCCAAGACCTTTCCTATGGTAGGGCGATGCATTGGTAATATTTGGATGCACCACAGGCCAATCACACTCATTTTTTTCGCGATTCCTTCATTTCCACTTGTCACTTCACATGCCTGTAATCCATCATCTTGACCAAAGTGGTCATAAATCCAATGTGGAAAATACTTTTCACTTGACTCATGAGCCACTGATTTAACATTTTTTCTGCCTCCAACCATCTCTAGCAACATCATTCCATAACTATAAACATCTGATTTTGTTGAAACAACTCCGAAGGTTCGAGAGTGCACTTCAGGAGCTATAAACCCAGGTGTTCCTCTCGCACCGGTCATAGAAAGCTTGCTCTCCTTGGTACGGCACAACTTGGCCAAACCAAAATCAGCAATCTTTGGGTGAAAGTTCTGATCTAGAAGGATATTTTGAGGCTTGATATCAAAATGGACTATGCGTGTGTTACAACTATGGTGCAAGTATTCCAAACCTCGAGCGATCCCAATTGCTATAGTATATAGCTTATGCCATCCTAAAACTGCCTTGGGATTCTCTGAGTATATGTACTTATCCAAAGAACCATTTGGCATATACTCATATATCAGGGCCCGCTTTGAGCCTTCCAAACAAAATCCAAATAGGCTAACAATATTAATGTGTGATGTCCTGCCAATGCTCATAACCTCATTCACAAACTCCTCACCATCACCTTTGGAGTCATGTAGGAATTTCACTGCAACTAGACGACCGTCATCTAGCCTTCCTTTGAAAACCATGCCATAACCACCTTCCCCAAGCTTATTATTAAGGGAAGATGTTATCTTTGATACTTTTGAGTACTTGTATCTTTTTGGAGCTAGTGATCCATGTGCTAATATTAGGGCCTCAATGTTCTCTTCTATGGTGGTGCTAGCCTTCTTGCATAGGAAAAACCTTAGTTTTTGCCTATGCCATACCAACACATATATACATGGTAGGAGCAAGCTTGCAGTTACTGAAATCAAAACTGAAATTAAAGCAGATGTTATTTTCTTCTAAAAAAACAATGAGGTGTTATAATATGAGCATTCAGATTTAGAGGCCAAAAACAATTCAAATTGTAAATGTAAAAATAAATTATAATGGTCACATATTTTGCTCCAAATCATGTAGTTTATTATTGAAAGCTATAAATTTTGGGCTGATTGTTCGAATTTTTCATTATAGTATCTATGTTCAAAATATAAATATGTAAGAAGTTTTATGCGTTCTTCTAGGCTCTTCCAAGTTCCAATAACTGAAACTAAAAATTAAGTTACTGCATTAAATAACTATATATATAACTACTGAAATTTGGATTACTAGTTATGAAAGAATGTCAAAAGTAGCATACCTATTAGGGCTATCTTCCTGCCATTCCGCCCGTTGACACCTAAAATAGCATGGAAATTAATTTAAAAATGAAATAAGTAGTGGTATAAAGATTGCTTTTGTAAAAGGAAGGAATGATATTAAACGATTCAATATTTTGCATATGAAATTTGAAGCATGCGACTCCTTGACCTGTACTATATGCTACTATCTAGAGGTGATCGCTGTATGCTGGGGGGACGCTGTACTATGCTTATGTGATATATAGAGGCCCGCTGGTTTGGATAGGTAGAAGACCGGAATAATGTCGAATTTGACTCTTCTTAACTGTAATAAAGGCGACAGATTTTTTTCAATTATTATTCTCGATATTGACTATATAACGCTATATTTGCCAACTAAACGGATACCACGGAATTGATTTTTGAATCTGTTACTGGTACTACGCCACTTTCATAGTTTTCAATACATGACGTCATTGTTACTTTTTGCTTGTTCTCCATGTATTTTTTGGGCCCCCTATTCTTGAAATGTGTGTTTGAGTGTTTTGACATCTCTTCCAATTTGGCGTAGGCCAACTTTGTTCCTACTTCCAGATTAGTATAGACTAATGCTATATATATTTCGAACCAAAAAATAAAACTAGGTGAAACTGATATGCGTTTTTAATTTGCTGAACTCACCGCACTTGTCACCGGAGCAATCACAGGCGAATTTCGTGCCGTTGTCGCCCCCGTAAGTGCATTCCCCGCCTCTTGCCATGCACTTGGGGCAATCGCCTGGCACCCATTTCCACTCCACAAGAAACCCATTCTTCATGCTAGCGATGTAGCCGTCCTCATGTCCATCGGGAACCCGGAGAATCGGCACTACAGTGAAGAGGCAGCCTTGTGGGATGCCGCCCGGGATGCCGTGGCTCGAGAAATCCCGGCCGTCGCCGAGCCGGACAAAGGAACTGTTGTCGCAGGGCAGGCCATGAAACCCGGCCGAATCCGCCGTTGGAGACTCCGTGCACTTCCCAAGGAAGAGCAGCTCCTTATTGACTCTGCTGAAGACAAATATCCTGGGCGAGAAGAGCGAGATGTTGGCCGACGGCGCTGGGCAGCCGGTGGCGAGCGGGAGGTTGTGGTCCACCGTATGGAAGGAGTTGTTCTTGGGGAAGATGCTGAGCACCTGATACGCCTGATAGACGGATTTGGTCAAGAACGCGCCGCTGCTGTTGCATTTGAGCTGGAAGGACGGCGGTCCGCACGGCGGCCGGCCGGGCTCCTCAAGCCAGAACGGGTAGGTGATGTTGAGCCCCCCGCATGCCTTGGGCCAGCAGCCTGACGACTCTGCCGCGCTGGCCGCCGGCAGCAGGAGGAGGAAGGAAGCGAGTAGCTGCAGGAGGAGCGGATGCATAGTGGATTAGGGATGGAGGGGTCAGGGGTGGAATTCGAGTTCGGTAGAGAATGAACTGTACAAGCGAACTGGTGATTTGAGATGTGAGGGGTGAAAAAGGACAGGGACAGTGGCTAGCCGTTTGACCCGGTCGGGTCCGCGTCTCAAAGCGTCTGATTGAGTTTCGTTAAGCAATTATCGAATCTATGACTATGAATAGAATACATAGCTGATCAGTGATCAGTGGGCCGGGTGAAGATTGAAGAAGCTCATTACTAGCCGTTTACGACACAAGTTGAGAACCCACTTGCCTCAACTGAGCATCTTGGCAATAATGCTAATGGCAACCTACTACTACCAGTAATAGCTATAATAAAGTACTTTTTTTTACCACAAACAACTTTATAAATTAGCAGCAACGAGCTGCAGTGATCAGTACATTGTTCAAGTCTACTTCACGTAGAGCTTGGACGGGGCAGTATTGCGACGACTGTCGCGAGTCATTGGCGTGGTGACCGGAACGGAACGCTTGGTTCTCATATTCTTTCGTTGAATGCGTCAGAGCGCTAGCGAGCACATTCATAAGCGAAAGAGGTGAGACGAGAGCTAAAGAATGGCAGGTGAGGCCGTGAGGGTGACGCCCCGCAAGGGAATAAGACATGAAGTTACGAACCACACGCGTTTACCGGTATGGCTGCTGCGTTCCGACGAGCCAGAACGGGTAGGCGATGGTGAGGTTCCCGCACAACGCCGGCGCACAGGGCACCGTCGACATGTTTACGGCAGCGACAGCGGTGCTGGGACGGGCTAGCAGAGCGAGCAGTAACATGGCTGGGCGGAGCAGGCCAGCGGCCGGAACAGGACACACGTTACGAGTTGCGATTGCGACACAAGGGAAAACGCTACGTGGTGCGGAGCAGTCGTAGTTTGAGAACAACTGCCACAGAGGAAGGTGCAAGGATATTGACGAATGCGAAGACCCGCGTGTTAGCATCAGAGATAGCATTGATGGTGAATTGGGGGAAATTGGGAGAGAATTGGCAAGATGAAGCCGGAGAGAAACCCAGACACGCAAGATAGACGAGGACAGGATTAATTGTATTGTTCTGTTTGAATAATAGTTGTTGTTTCTGCTCTCAATCTCTCTGGTATTTATACAAGGCCCATGGCCTCGACATGAACCCACAGGCACAGCTGTGTCCAGCCTAGGTTCATGCCCATTCGTGCCCCGCAAGACGCACATTGGCTCGGCGCTCCCGAACACTCCTCCTTGGCTCTGGCTCGGGCCGGTCAGTGGTGACCTCGTCGTGGTTTGGATCGACGTCGCCCGCCTGGATGGTGGCCGAGTCACGTTCTACCTCCTTGGCGATGCTGACATCCCCTCCCCGACGAAGTCCGGCTTGTCCCCAAGCAGGCGCGCGTGGAAACCTTTGTTGCAGGGCTTCGGTGTCCTCCCAAGTAGCCTGTGATCGAGGAAGGTTGGACCATTGAACGAGCTCCTGCGGCGTGACGTCGTGGTTGGTGGCGTGAACGCGGTGCTGCAGAATCTTCACTGGAACCTGCCACCCTTCAAAAGCTTGAGGCAGTTCAGCAACGGTTTGGGATGAGGGCACCGCCGTCTTGAGTTGGGACACATGGAAGACGGGGTGGATCGCGGACGTCTCAGGTAACTGGAGCTTGTACGCGACGTCGCTCACCCGAGCCACCACCTGAAAGGGACCAAAGAACCTAAAAGCAAGTTTTTGGTTAGCCCGGTGCGCCAGAGATGTTTGGACATAGGGTTGTAGCTTGAGGTACACCCAATATCCCACTGCAAACTGCCGTTCAGAGCAAGCCTTGTCTGCTTGTGTCTTCATGCGCTTTTGAGCTCGAGGTGCTGCTGAATTAAGGTATTCATCAGGGACTTCTCCTTCATCCAGTCAGCCAGAGACAGAGATGAGACTGCACTGTCTTCGGAAATCCCAAAGTGTTGGGGGTGATGACCATAGAGAATGAAGAACTGTGAGTGGTTCAGTGAAGAATGCCAGGTTGTGTTATACCAATACTCTGCAAGGTAGATCCAATCTAGCCACTTTGATGGACAGGCACTGACAAAGCAACGCAGGAACGTTTCTAGGCATTGATTCACGCGTTCTGTTTGGCCGTCCGTATGAGGGTGGTAGGCCGAAGACATGCCGAGGGAAACACCAGCCAAACGAAAGAGCTCTTGCCACAGCTGGAGACAATGGACAGTGGCAACCCATGAAGACGGTAGACTTGGCTGATGAAAAGCTTGGCAACTTGCAGAGCGTAAAAGGGGTGAGCCAAAGGGATGAAATGTGCATACTTGGAAAAATGGTCGACGACCACCATAATGCAATTTTTGCCACCAGAGAGGGGAAGACCATTGACGAAATCCATCGAGATACACTGCCATGCCATGGTGGGAATTGTCAGAGGGTGTAGCAACCTCGGGTGTATCTCTGCCATGCCATGGTGGGAATTGTCAGAGGGTGTAGCAACCTCGGGTACCTGGCACGATCAGGTTTTGCCTGTTAGCAAGTAGAGCAGGCCGTCACAAACTGTTGAACTGCTGATTTGAGTCCATCCCAAGCGAAAAGCTGTTTGAGTCAGCGATATGTTGCAGGAAACCCAGAATGACCGCCCACTGGTGATGAATGAAATGCTTCGATAATGGTCTGCTGAAGGGCTATGTTGGTGCCTACCCAGATACACCCTTTGTATCGAAGTATGTCGTGATGCAGGGTGAAGTGAGGATCAGCTGATGCAGACACGACAAGCTTTGTTAGCAGCTCCTTGGCACGGCCATCGGAGTCGTAGGAGCGTTGTATGCCACTAAATTTGGCAGAACCGCCTAATCTAATGTCCTCCTAAGAATACTCGTTTTCTATTAGACCCTAAGTACCTAAGAGAGAACACTAAACTATACGATTCCATCGAGCACACCGCAAAGGAGAACTCGAAAATCCACATTTTTACATCAGGATCACAAATGAGAGAGTAAAGCTTACGACATCCTTGCCATTTCTTACATCACTTTTAATACCACATCAGTGTAATTCATTATTTGATTATAACAACGGAGTATAACATGTTATCAGAGTTCAGCGGAAATGAAACCATTTAATGATGAGTTAAATATTATCATGATGAACATTTAAATACATGTAATAATACCAGGTTATAAGTTTTTCCTTTGAAAACATTTTAGGTGAGAATTTAAATAAACTCTACGTCTGCACGTAAAGGAAATCCTCGCTGAGCCCACCAGGAGGTTTTCACACACAAGTGTCAGCTTCAAAAACCTGTCACCTACAACTGGGCAGAACAAACCCTGAGTACTCAATTGTACTCCGCAAGACTTACCCGTCAGAAAAAAAGAAAAGACTCCAAGGATATGCAAGGTTATCTGGCTTGTGGGTTATTGCAACTGCAGAAAGCATTACTAAAGGTGTATCATTATATTTAATTTTTATTAGCAGTCCTCAGTAGTTCATTAACCAACCATTCTAGGTAAGCACTTGTTCTACTTTCAAGCAGGTGGTAAGCAATCAGAATCATTTTACCAACTTCCATAGTTCTTGCTACGATGCCAGATTATAGTTATGTCGGACCGTCAAATTGACAGCGATTCGCGAATCAATGTAGCTCAGCTGGGTACCCCGAAAAACACACGCCCCGCCCGTACCGAGGTACAAACGGGACTAACCCATTATCCTCCTGTCAAGAGAACCGAGTCCCCGTCCATACTGAGACTCTAAGCCAACGCCCTCTTGCGGTGCTTAGACCTCCTAATACCCATATATAATCCACCTTCAGTTGGTCCGGATGGAGCCGGAACCCATAACAAGAGAATAACAAGTCTTTATAGCCCCCATCCGCTAGTATATGCTCGAGATAAGTACGTCTGTGACCTGACTATGGAATCCAATGCAACGAACGGTCCTTAATTGACACAGGCAGAACAAATACAACCAGAGCCCCGCTTTATTGCCCAACCAGGTCCAAGTCCATCCAAGCCCGTTCCGTCAGGTCTCCAATTATTATACATATTTATTCCATGGGATAGTAACATGATAATAGTAACAATAATATTTTTCCTATCTCTCGCGAGTGACAAGTTATTACTCGACTTCTACCAGAATCCTATAGCATAGCACGCTATATGATTCTATCATACTAGTAAGACTCATAGAATAAGGATATATATATATATATATATATATATATATATATATATATATATATATATATATACACACACACATATATATATGCAAGTGGGTTTCATTCAACTCGTTTAAACTTAATGCACAAGTATAAATTAAAGTGCAGAATAATAGAGGTTATGTACCGGGGCTTGCCTAGGTAAATATCATTATAGCTAAGTTCCATCCATAGGGTGTGGTCACCATCACACCTTCTTTTGGTTACTCCAGTTAATCCACCATCGCACCTAAATGGTATACATCGTTGCAATATGCTTGTCTAAGCGAAAAATACATAAACAAGATATTTAAAAGACGAAAGAGATAAGTTAGACCTTAGCCAGGACAACAGGTCGGCAGAGACGGAGTCACATGTAGTCGCCGCTGGCTGCAGGCTTGCGGAGGTAATGGCAGCCTGGCTACGCTAGTGCACGGAGGCGGTGGCGCGGGCGTGCCAGGATGCTCACGTCGGGGCACCGAGCAGTGGGAGATGAGGAAGAAAGGGTATACTACTTTAACTTGGATTGCTCGGCTGCTAGTGCTGGGCTACTGGTGCTATAAAGAGCTCAGACTGCTCGGCTGTGCTCTTCGTCGAAAATTCGGACGAGACGAGCCGAGGCTGTCGCTGCAAAGCTGAAAGATGAGCTGGTGCTGGCTATGGGCGGAGCTAAGTAGGCACTTGTGGGTGTAGCCGCATGTAAAGAAAAAGTGGAAGTCAGTCATTGGGATTAATTCTTCACTGTTTGCACCCCAAACCCAAAGTCACACACCACTGATCAATCCAGTACCACTGCAAGTCTACAAAAGTAGCAATGTAGCATTAACTCACTGCACCAGGGAAAGGAAATCATCCAGACTTCTATAAGACTTTTTGGCTTCGCCGCTGTGCCCAAGGTCCAATAGTATGATCATGTTTTATTTGGTAAATAATCTCTCGAATGATCGGTACAGTTAAGAAAAAAATCTAATGGCTATTACTATGGCATGTCACATATTTTTGTACGTAATATTTATAATTTTGAAAGGGACTACACCAGCATGTCTCATAATTCCTGTATTTATACAGTATATTAAAGGAGAGTTGCGCTAAAGTGGCGCATGCAGGACAAATTAGTATTCTTCATTTACATGTGCTTTAGTTTATATATTTGCAATTTAATTTATATTAATTCATTGTATATGTAAAGGAAGTATGAATTTGGTGAAACGGTTCTTGATTGAAAAGAAAATTATCACCAACTGCTAGTGATGAAGAGAGTTCACGGAGACATGGTGGTGCATCAATCGTCAATACCGAAGACCAAGAAAAATTGCCGACGTGCTACATGCTCCATGTCCTCTCTCCTTTCTCTCTTGCTTTCTTTTTTTCTCGTTCTAGCCACAGGCTAGTCAAGTCATGTTTGCGTGTTGCCTGGTCTCCAATGACTGTAATAAAGTGACGGATCTAGTATACAAGATGTGCTGTCACCTGACAGCAATGCCTTCAAGCCTGTACCTGCGAGATTGACCAGACGGCCAGTCTCTCTGGCCACCGGTTTGCCTTGCTCACTGCCTAACGGCCAGCACTCCATCAGGTATCAGGCCATCACGTACGTAACCAACTGATGTTGCACCGCCGCTCTCGGCGCAATGTCTGGTTCTTGCTTTCCAACTAATTAATTAATGTTTAATTTAATCATTTGAACCATTGATAAGTTCCGTATAATTTGGCTAATTGCATGTTAGTTCATAGCTGTTGTTGGCAAAGTAGATCTACACTCCGCTAGCAGAATTTTATTTATTTATTTATTTTAAATTGATACGGTTCAAATTATAAGTTGGAGATTTTATTTTCAAAAATACAAGAGACATGGTGCTTTTGAGTATAATAATGCTAGTACTATCTTTACTCTCTTAAATTTACTATATTTGATATATCTTTTGAGTATAATAATGCTAGTACTATCTTTTGAGTATAATAATGCTAGTACTATCTTTACCAGAGACATGGGTGTTTGAATCCCCCAGTTTTGAAGAATCTGACTTCAGTTATAGCTATATGGGTCACAAGAACTAGCAAAGTTGGATATCAACAGCTTCCTGGTTTTTAAGAATCTGGTAAGAAATTAGTAGTAAAAACTAGCATGTTTGGATCCACCAGTTTCCAAAAGACAGATTCTTAGAAACTAGCAAAAACTAGTGGAATCCAAACAGGGCCAAGGGCATGTTTGGATTGGATTTTAAAATCTAGGTTCTAAATGAAAATAATCTATGATGTTTCTTGAATTTCGTGCTTGTGTGTTAGAATCCTCTAGAATTCTAGAGTATTTGGATGGAATTCTAGGATTCTAAATTTTTTTTATCCAGATTCTTAGCTCTATGGATCAAAAGCTATCTAAGGCTTTATTTGAATGTATATGTATTCAACTTAATCCATACTCCCTCCGTATCGGATTTAGAAGTCGTTTTGGACAAGGTTTGGATCAAACATTGGGAATATAAATCATCAATAACTTTTAAGTTGTTGAGTTTGCAAATGTAAAAATTATATGAATAGATTTGTCTTGAAAAATACTTTCATAAAAGTATACATATATCACTTTTCCATAAATATTTTTTATAAAAACAAGAGGTCAAAGTTGTATTTTGGAGACCGTGTCGCTATCATAAACGACTTCTGAATCTGATATGGAGAGAGTATATATTAAAGTAAATTGAAATTATAGATACACGTGCATCAGACAAGCCTAAGCGCGCTACGCGATGCGATGGACGACCCGTCGGATATCGCCAGCTCACACGTACGCAACTACGCATGCGTTCCTGAGAATGCTTGGCTGGACGACCGAGAGGTAGACTTAGAGAAAAAGGGCGTTGACCTTGACCGCCTCACTTAACTCTCTTACACCCGGGCGCGCGCACATCAGTATAAAGTCACGTGTAATAGTAAGTGAACATTATTACAATATGGAATTTAGTTAGGCACGGAAAGTAGCTCGAAGGTCGCTAATCCTTCTGTACGAGCAACTAGCAAGGTTCGCCTAACTACTTGTCGATAAAACGCCCCCGACCGCCCGCCCGGATGGCCGGCCATCCACCTCCTGCTCCTGGCTAACATACATACCTATCTTCTGGACTCTGGAGTTTCAATAATGCCAGCAAAACAGTGTACAATGCTGGGAAAATCCACCTGTGTTGCCGTCCTGATTACTCTGCTGCTCTCTCCTTTGCTGTGCCCGTCGGCGTCGGCACAGCACACGCTAGGCGCCGGCTCCTCTCTGTCAGTGGAAGACCACGGGAGGCCGTTCCTGACTTCCCCCGACGGCACATTCTCCTGCGGCTTCCAGGAGGCCGGCGAGAACGCCTTCTCCTTCTCCGTCTGGTACACCGAAGCCGCGGAGAAGACCGCCATCTGGACGGCGAACCCCGGCGCCCCCGTGAACGGCCGGCGCTCCAAGATCTCGTTCCGCCGCGACGGGGGCCTCGCCCTCGACGACGCCAACGGGAGCACGGTGTGGGAGAGCAAGACGAGCGGCGCTGGTGGTTCCTTGACCATATCTCTCCTCGACACCGGCAACCTCGTCATCTCGGACCCGTCTACCGGCGGCGGTCGCGCCGTGTGGCAGAGCTTCGACTGGCCGACGGACACGCTAGTGCCGTCGCAGCCGCTCACCGAGCACAACAAGCTGGTCGCTGCCTACTTCAGCCTCTACTACGACAACGACAACGTGCTGCGGCTCCTCTATGACGGCCCCGACACATCAAGCATCTACTGGCCAAATCCGGACAACGGCCCACTCAAGAACGGCCGGACAACATACAACAGGTCGAGGGTCGGTGTCCTCGACGACACCGGCGTGTTTCTCTCGAGCGATAACCTGGTGGTCCGTGCCTCCGACCTCGGACAACCCGACGTCAAGAGACGGCTGACCATCGAGCAGGATGGCAACCTGAGAATCTACAGCATGAACGCGTCGACAGGGGGCTGGACGGTGACATGAGCGGCGCTGGCGCAGCCGTGCTCCGTGCACGGTGTGTGTGGCCAGAATGCGATCTGCGAGTACCAGCCGAGCCTCAGATGTTCGTGCGCTCCGGGGTACATGATGGTGGACACGCGGGACTGGCGAAAAGGCTGCAAGCCCATGTTCAGCGTCGTCAACAACTGCAGCCAGCTGCCGGAGCCGAAGCAGTATAAGTTCATCAAGATGCCGCACACTGATTTCTACGGCTATGATATGGGATCAAACCAATCCGTCACGTTCGAGTATTGCAAGAATCTCTGCTCGGAGAGGTGCTCGTGCGTCGGCTTCTCCTACAAACCTCAAGGCCAAGGCATCTGCTACCCTAAAAGCATGCTGTTCAATGGCTATACGTCTTCATCGTTCCCCGGGACCATCTACCTCAAAGTACCTATCGATTTCAACGCATCGGCGCCTCTGATCCAGGCCGCACGGCGGAGCACCGCCGCAGGCATCGCCTGCAATCCTAACGTCACCACGATCCTCCTCCAAGGATCATCAGGCGCGTTCCCGAGACATGGAAACGACGCCAAGTGGGTGTACTTGTTTGCGTTCGCCGGAGCACTGGGAGTTGTCGATTTGATCTTCATCCTGACAGGGTTCTGGTTCCTCTCCAGCAAGCAGAGCATACCCAGCTCACTGGAGGCAGCTGGATACAAGATGGTCACGGGCCAGTTCAGGAGGTTCACGTACCGGGAGCTCAAGGACGCGACGGGGAACTTCAAGGAAGAGCTCGGCCGGGGCAGCTCTGGCGTCGTGTACCGCGGCGTGCTCGACAAAGGGAAGGTGGTGGCCGTGAAGAAGCTGATGACGAACTTGGTACGGGGCGACGAGGAGTTATGGGCGGAGATGACGGTGATCGGGCGGATCAACCACATCAACCTGGTCCGGATCTGGGGCTTCTGCTCCGACAGCAAGCACAAGCTGCTGGTATACGAGTACGTGGAGAACGAGTCGCTGGACAGGCACCTGTTCGACACGGACAGCAGCAGGACGCTGCCGTGGCGCGAGCGATACCGGATCGCGCTGGGCATGGCCAGGGGCCTCGCCTACCTCCACCATGAGTGCCTCGAGTGGGTCATCCACTGCGACGTGAAGCCGGAGAACATCCTGCTGACGCGGGAGTTTGACGCCAAGATCGCCGATTTCGGGTTGGCCAAGCTGTCCAAGAGGGACGGCGGCCCCGGCGGCAGTATGCTACTCTCCCACATGAGAGGGACGACGGGGTACATGGCGCCGGAGTGGGCGCTGAACGTGCCCATCAATGCCAAGGTTGACGTGTACAGCTACGGCATCGTGCTTCTTGAGATCGTGATCGGGAGAAGGATCTATGACCAGACGACAGCCAATGGTGAGCGGCTGGAGATGTCGCAGATCGCTCAGCTGCTGAGGCAGGTGGTTGATACCGGGGAAGTCGTGCCCTTGGTGGATGGGAGGTTGCAGGGGCAGTTCAATCCCCGGCAGGCCATGGAAATGGTTCGGATTTCCTTGTTATGCATGGAGGAGAGGAGCAGCAACAGGCCGACGATGGACGACATTGCCAAGCTTCTCACGGCGTGTGACGACGAGGACGAGCACCCGGCCTACCGGTCGTGAGCTGTGACCACTCGAGCAAGGAAGCGGATGAAGAAGAAGAGCCGAGCCCAGCTATCCGGCCCATGAGGACTCGAAAGCCCAACTCCAAGATTAGTGGCCCAGAGTTTCCTGTCTGTTAGCTTAGTACTTGAGCGGAAGAATGGAGAGGAGAGGGGTGAACATTATTGTAACTGAATTCGAATTCCTGAACCTATCAATCATTCCTCGCTACTTCCAATTGCTTCTTCTGTTATCTTGCTTATTCCTTCTTCTACCCTTAGTTTGTGCTAACAGCGGGCAGCAAAATTGTTGAAATGTGGCTATAGTACTTTAGCAGTACTCTCTCCGTCCCGAAAAGAAGATCGTTCTGGCACGTGAACGTTGTCTCAATGAAAATTTCATTGTGGCTTGCGTCCTACTACTTTACCAGAGTCCAAGGCAGCAGGCCTACTACCTGCACTTCCTACGAAGATGGACAGTCGATGTTGTGAAATATAGGTGCATGAGAGAGAATAGTAGGGGCATCTTGGATTTTTCTCACACGCCTTGGTACATGTGCTGGGTCCTAGAACGTCTCTTTATTTGGGACATAGGGAGTAAGTGTCTCACTGAGTACATTTTGGTTAGTAGTACAGGAAAAGTTATTACCCAAGGCCTTTCAATTCCTTCCCACACCCAAATTTTCTGTAACTAAAAATTTGGATGTAGAGCTCATTTAAAATACTCAAATTTCAAAACATATTAAATCTGGATGTAGTGTAGAACTCTCCT
The DNA here is from genome assembly GCA_022457205.1 of Saccharum spontaneum. Taxonomy (NCBI): domain Eukaryota; kingdom Viridiplantae; phylum Streptophyta; class Magnoliopsida; order Poales; family Poaceae; genus Saccharum; species Saccharum spontaneum. The sequence continues at coordinate 15,686,787 of CM039589.1, forward strand.
AAGATACCTGAATTTATTTGTAGTTACAATCAGTTTATTCCATGATTCAGCGATGACGAATGACATACGGGGATGGTGTGTGATGCGCGGAGTGCAAACGTTTCACGGATGCATCCAGTCATCCAGAGAAGCATTTCGTTGTAGATCTTTGAGCTCCATCTGTTTTAAAGGTGCTACGTTTATGACAAGTTAATTAACTCATTTATTAAGCAAAGAGATTACATAAATGCTGTGTTGTGCGGGTGTTTGTCCGTCTGAACGCTGCACTTCGTGGGCCTCAGCCCAATAGACCTGCTCCCCTCTATCTTCCTTCACGACTTCTCAAAAAAGAAGACAGTGACATTTCCCAACTCGCACACCTGTCGTTCCCCACCGCTCGCCTTCTCTAGTGCGGTTGTCGCTCGTCACAACCTTCTCCAGTGTGGGGGCACCTCCCTGCAGGCACGACACCCGCCGCCGCGACCTTCTCCTGCGCGGAGGCGCCTCGTCACATGAGGCCGAACCTGCCCGACTGTCGTTGCTGCCTCCACTGCGGGTGCCGCTTGCCCACTGTCATCCTCCTCCACCGCAGCCTAGCACTGGATCTCGCTCGGCAGTGCTCCGCCCGTCTACCAAGTTTTGCTAAAGCGCATGTTCCCAGAGTATGTTTGAAGTGTTTCAAATGTTTTAGAGGTATGTTGCAATTGTTTCCTATGTATGTTGCAAAAGTAGATCGAGACGTTGCATATGTTGCAATGATTGTATACGTTTGTTGCAAACTTTTATTCCCAATGTTTCATCTGTTTTTTTAGACGTATCACGTATGTTGCAGTGTGTTTACCTGAATGTTGCATATATTTCACATATATGTTGCAAGTGTTTTATTTGGATGTTCCATATGTTTTGCAATGGTTTTCAAATGTTTTTAAGTGTTTCAGACGCATGTTTCAAATGTTTCATCTGTGTTCAGACGTATGTTGCAATTGTTGCATCCAGATGTTTCAAAAGTAGATAGCACGTTACACATGTTGCAATGTGACCCACCCTGCTGCTGCCGCTGCTGGGGCGCCACCTTGGGTCGCCGTACGAGCGCCTAAGGCCATCAGACACCTCTGCGGCGCGCATCCGCAGGCGGGGTGAGGCGGACGCGCTCATGTCTGTTACGGCGCTGCTGCCGGGTTATGAGCGTGCTTCTGTTACGGAGAATGAGCAGGGGGCGCTTCTATTACACGTGGACGGGACAGGGCGCAGTGGATGCTCTTGAACGGGAGCAGTCTTCAGACGTCTCCTGCGGCCGGACGTCCGGGCACTAGCCCTTCCGAAGAGATTAACAGCAAAGTTTGCAGCTAACTAGAACAATCCGATTCAAGAGAGCAGCCTAAGACGAATCAAGAGAGAGAGAGAGCAGCCTAGGACGTGATAACCATCAAAAGTTCACCAAGAGGCAAGAGACAACGACCGACTTCTATACAAGTAAAGATTTCCGTAGAAAAAAAAAACTACTGACACCAAAAGACGTTCTTCAGTCTTCGCATATCAGTATCTGAGTCATGGTAATCCGCCGAACGAGACATGATGTTTTGCCGCAGTGCAATTTTGATTATCAACTTCCCATAGAATCTTGACCAACATACACAGCAGGTCAGGTCAAACTTGGCGAGCTGATTGTACACCATAGTAGCTTAATCATCCCAAGAAATTGTAACGCGGTGGCCCAAGGAACGGCGGGAGGATTAAACTTATCAGCCAAGGTATAATGTTTTTCTCTCACAATAAATTAGTCAATTGTGCTTTGCAGTTTCAGTCAAACGAGCAGAACGCCTAGAAGGAACGCGGTGATACCGTGACAGATTTTCAATGCGCAGGCCTGGCACGCGAAGAAACACGGCAAGAGGCACGACCTAGGAGACTAAGGAGACCGGCATACCACATATAGGACAGAGAGCTTTACTACGAGTTCGCGTCTGTCTGTTGCTCCTTCAGTCAAAAAAAAACTTTTAAGTTTTGTCTTTAGGTCAAACTATCTTAAATTTAGTCATATCTATAGAAAAATTTGTTAATATTTATGATACTAAATAGCTATACTATAAAAACATGTGATAAATTCATTGATACTTACTCCCTCCGTCTCTTTATATCTGTCGTTATTGGTGTTTGTGCCACAAGTTTGACTTGATTTATAGAAAATACGTGCAACATTTGTATCTCTAAATAAATTTATTAAAAACTAGATTTAAAGATCTTTTCAATGATACTAATTATGTACTATAAATATTAATATTTTTTAATATATATTTAGTCAAAGTTGTTTCTCAGGAAACGTAAGTGACAGATATTTAGGGACAGATGGAGTATTTAGTAATATAAATAAATATTAGTATTTTAGTGTATAATTTGGTTAAACCTTGGATAGTTTGACTTAGGATAAAACTAAAACTTCTTGTTGTTGAATTTTGAATTTTTGAAATAGACGGAGTATACATCTTTATTTTCCTTTCTGCTACTCGTGTGACTGTCGCAATACATCGCCGATGTTGTTAACTTCAAAATCGGCTATTATATTAGATGAACTATTCCTAAAGTTAGGGTGTTCTCAACAGTATGAGACAGCAACTAGCTTATACATGTCACGTTATTGCCACTTCGTTATATAAACCTCACATGTAAATGATTTTTTATTCTACATTTTCTCTCTTTTCTTTCTCATTCTTTATGAATGACCCACAAACTACCTCATTTTTTGAACGAGATAGGTTACCTCATTTTCTGAGTGAGATAGATGTTGAAATAAGAAATAGTTTTTTTCTCTTTTTCATCTTCCCTCTCATCCATGTTAGAAAAGTGGTGACGTGGATTCCTAAAAGCTAGCTGAAGTGGCACCGTGGGGAACGCCATTAGTGAAGGGCAATGCTCCTATTATTTCTGTAGATGTATATGATCGCCATTCGCCACCGAGCATCCAGGATACACGCCTACGGTCATGCACATCTCGCTAAAAGCGGCAATGGTGGTTACATGTATAACACAAGAAAACATTTCTGACGTGACAAGAGGTGTTTTTGTAACCCAGGCATGTTTAAATCCGCTGGCATAAGTGCTATTAAGACTCCTGTGACAAGTACAAGTAGGCTACGTACCCGTTCGCTCCAATGTGCATCTTAGAGTACAGCCATGAAACAGGGAAAAGGTTATTAAAGTTATTGACATTGTAACTTTGAAAAGTTACACATATCCACCACACCACCCGGTAAAGAGAACTAGAACCGTCCTGCTGTCAATTTTATGCCACAATAAGTCAACAATGACACTATCCTGCTGTCAATTTTATGCCACGACAACCATATCATCACGAAGACATCGATGCTATGACTGTTGTAATGGATGAAGCATTTGTCGACTGCAATGGGGAGCAGAGGAATGGCCTCGGTGGCATCTCGAACTCGTTGGCGCTCTTCTCCAACATCTCTATGACTCTACTCATGGAAGGGCGATCATCAGGTGCCATTTGTATGCAAAATAAACCAACCGAGGTCAGTTTTCTTGCAACCTCTTCAGTTCCATCTTCAACTTGGCAACGCTGCGTGTCCCCCACGAGATGATCGTAAAGCAAATGTGGAAAAAATGCTTCACTTGAGTTGTCTGCAGATCCTTTCATGTTGGTTTTCCCCCGGACCATTTCCAGGAGCATCATTCCGTAGCTATAAACATCTGACTTTGTTGAGACAGCCCCAAAAGCTCTGGAGAACACTTCTGGTGCAATGAAACCAATAGTCCCCCTTGCCTCTGCCGTCGAAAGGATGCTTCCATTAAGGCGGCATAGCTTTGCCAGACCAAAATCTGAAATCTTCGGACAGAACTCATTATCCAGAAGGATGTTGTGAGGTTTGATGTCGAAATGGATTATGCGAGTGTTGCACCCTTGGTGCAAATACTCCAATCCTCGGGCAATGCCAATGGAGATTTTGAGCAGCATTTCCCATCCAATCACCAGCTCTGAATAAATATGCTTCTCCAAAGAACCATTGGGCATGTACTCGTAGACAAGCGCCCGCTTTGATCCTTCTAAACAATACCCAAGTAGGTTAACAATGTTTATATGAGATGTCTGACTGATGCTCATAACTTCGTTCACAAAATCCTCCCCGTTGCCTTTGGAACCTTTTAAGAGCTTCACAGCAACGACTCGGCCATCTCGAAGGCTTCCCTTGAATACCACTCCATAACCTCCTTCTCCTAGCTTTTCCTTGAAAGATTTGGTTATTTTCTTCAGCTCCGAGTACTTGTACCTTTGTGGAGCAAGAGAACCACACCTTTTTAGCACTTCTTCGTTTGATTGGTCGGCAGAGTAGGCTCGCCAGAAACCTGATCTGAATTTTTGCTTCCGATGGTAAATCAGCCAAGCAAGACAAATGAAAACCAAGGTAGTAGCCACGATAGACATCGACACTGAAAATATATTTTTTTTAGAAAAAAAAAAGATTCAGCAAAAAATAGAGCAACTGAGCATGAAGCCAATAGATCATATGCATTTGATTAGTTATAGATTATATACTCCGTATGATGCAGCAATATACTTACCAATCAGAGCTAACTTGCGTGTGCGCTTTCCATCTGTATGAAAAATTCAGTGAAAAGTCATGCTGCGAATATAAAATTGTGAATCAACTCTGTACTTCTGCAGTATGCTCTTTAGAACTTTGTGAGTGTTTAATTCTTAGCTCACCGCATGTCGACGAACGCAAGATCCCGTCCGAGCAAAGGCACGCGAACGCCGCCGTGCTGGCATCGTACCGGCACCGGCCGCCGCTCTCTCTGCAGGCGTTGCAGTCACCGACAGGTTCCCACTCCAGCTGGAACCCGCCCCTTATGAGCTGTCGGTAGCTGGCAGACGTCGCGCCATCCGCCTCCGACCCGAGCACGGGGAACACCGCGAGCTCGCAGCGCCCGTCGTTCGCCGGCGGCCTGCCCGTGCCGTAACCTCCCCCGAGGTACGCGAACGTGCGGCTGCTGTTGCTGCTGCAGTTGGTCACGGGGACGGCACCGAGCGGCGGCAGCGTCCCGCCGCACCTGGACATGATGTAGAGCTCCCGGTTGCTGGGGCTGATCGTGAACCTGTCCGTGATCGCGAAGGCGGAGGACTCGTTGAAGATGACGGAGCAAGCGGCGTCGGCGGCCATGAGGACGTGCACGGCCACGAGGGAGCGGCTGCCGTAGTCGATGTCGAGGACCCTCATGTACGAGGTGCCCAGGAACGCGCCGTCGGACGCGGAGGTGTTGCACGTGAGCTGGAACGCCGGCGGGCCGCAGGAGGACTTGCCCCGGCCGCCCAGGGTGAACGGATAGGTGATGGTCAGGTTGCCGCATGTCACCGTCGGGCAATCGGAGTCTGTGGTGGTGGTGGCATCGATGGCGGTTGTCAGCTGCTGCAAGGAGGTTACTAGGATTGCCAACATGAGCAACCTTGTGGAGCGGAAGCTTTCCATCAAAATCTGAGAATGAGACGAGAAGAGAGTTCAACGCAGCATGGTTGGAGCTTGGAAGCTAAGGTAGATGCCACAAAAAAAGGGTTGTCGTCTATGGGCGCACGCATACATATAATAATAACAGGGTTGGACTTCGGCATTAGTAAATGACAAAAAAAAAGGTCGTCGTCTTACGTGGCAGGAGACCGGAACATCTATCGTGGAATTGGTCACTGGTCAGGACCAGAGCATCATAAAAAATTTGTGACAAGCTCGAGACTAGTCATCGTATTCTCTTGTACTGTTGCTTTGGTCTCAGGCACTCAGCTTAGGTCTTGTTTGGGGTGCAATCGGGTGGCTCATTTCTCCCGTTTACTGTAACGACTTGTTTGACGGGTGTGAATTTTTTTACCCCCGCGTCGCTCTTGCGGAGCGGCTCGGGCGAACTCCCAACCCCAACGCCCCCACAAGCTCTCTCTCTCCCCTGCCTCGCCGCCGCCCGAGCGACTTGCCAGAAGTTCGTGCTACCGCGAGGAAGGCGGCGATGGGGTTCTCCCGACCAGATGGAACACAAGGAAGCTCTAACAGAGATGGAGGTAGTGGCTCCTTCAGTGGCCGGCCCCGGTGCTCTGGCGAGCAGATCCGTCTCTTCCCTAGCCAGATTTATGTGGAGAGGCTGCATCCGGTGGGCTGATGCCTAGTTCCTGCCGTTTTGGCCTGGGCAGAGTATGCGGAGGTGCCACCAGAGAGATGACGTCTGCGGGGGAGCCGTCAACGTGGCCCGAGCAGCGGCTACATATAACCTTGTTCACCTGTGCAAGTGCGTTGTGGACTATCTGGAAGACCAGAAATGACGCCATCTTCAACAACACTGCCCTCTCCAACAGCAATCATACACTAGACCATGATGTTGTTGAAGACCTTGCGCCACCCAATGAAACCAAAGACAGTGATTGTGGCTGATGAAATGCTTGGCAGGATCACCAGAAGTGTAGCTTACGATAGCTCTTTTATAATCAATTTTTTACTAATTCTGAGTAATTTCCTTTTGTTGAGGAGTACGTCATCGGTCAATGGTTAAGTTGGGTGGAGTCCGGAGTCTTTATCTTCTGTTGAGAGAGTTGTCAATGGTTGCTGGTTTCGTTAGACCTGTGAAACCTTGTGTGTGTAAGCTGGTATCCCTAGCGTTGGACCTTGGGCTTCCGTTAAGCTTTCTAATAAAATTGGGCGAATGATCTTGGTCTTAAAAAAGATTCTGGAATTTACAGGCATTCACATTTCGGCCTTAGGGGCCATTTGGCGAGCTTCAACCCCCCATCCCACGTGTTCAACTCATTCTAGCTAGACTATTGAGCATGTGCAAACGGATGATATTACGGTAGTTAATGCTCCTATTAGTGCGCCAGTCCGTCCGGACTAGATGGACCTGCCTAGCTCCGTGTGCCCCAGCGCCTCATGCTGGACCTACCTCATGTTGTGTGCCCCTGTGCCTCGCACCTAGCACATGTTGCAACAATATGTTTCATGCGTTTCAGGTGTATGTTGTATATGTTTCATCTGGGTGTTGCAAAGAAGATCCGGTGTTACATATGTTGCAATGGCTATACATATGTTGCAAGTGTATGTTTCAAATGTTTCAGCTGTTTCAAACGTATGTTGCAAGTGTTTTATCTGGACATTGCATATGTTGCAGTGGCTATACATGTATGTTGCAAGTGTATGTTCCAAATATTTCACCTGTTTCAGACCTATGTTGCAAGTGTTTCATCTGGATGTTGCATATGTTGCAGTGTTGCATATATTTTAGATATGTTGCAAGCGTCTATTCAAAATGTTTCATCTACTTTAGACGTATGCCGCAAGTGTGTTTATCTGAATGTTGTAGTTGCTACACACATATATTGCAAACATATGTTTGTAAATGTTTCACTTGTTCCAGACGTATGTTGCAGAAGTGTTTTCATGTTGTAACATTAGCAGCGTAGGAAGCGGGCGCATGCAGATGCAGTCCCCGCGGGAAGTGTTTTCATGTTGCAACATTAGCAGGCGTAGGAAGCAGGCGCATGCAGATGCAATCCCCGCGGGCTTAGCAGTCCCCATGTGCACGGCAAGCGAAGCGGACGTGTGGCGCGGTCTCCACCTGCATGCATCAACAGGCATGTGGCGCGCAGCAGTTGCATTGCATGCGGCATGCGAGGGTGAGCGTGCAGGCGCAACAGTTGCAAGTGGGGCAGGCACCGTTCCATTTCTTCATGAGTGGAGCGCATTCTCGTGGGAACCAGGTATGTAGAGGAAAAATTGATGCCACTCTTGCAGCAGCATGCGGTAGAGGCAGGCGTCGTTCCATTTCTTCATGAGTGGAGCGCATTCGCGTGGAACTGTGCATGCGAAGGAAAAATTGCTGCCACTGTTGCAGCTACATACAAGAGAGAGAGGGCGCTGCTGACGCATGCGAGACTAAGGGAGCAGGACATGCAAGTGGGTGCTCGACAATGGGGCAGGCACGCAGGAGGAGGTGAGGCGCAGCAATCAGGGCGGACAGCATGGGCGTCTGGGCAATAGCCATACCCTATCATGGTGCTGTTCCACATATGCCGATTTGCTATTCTAATTTGGCAAAACATATATTCTATTAATGAAGTAAATGGTATGGTTCCACCATACAAAATGGTGCCCGAATGATCAATTATGCGCTCAATGTTTTTAATGCGGTGGATCAGCCATATACCCTGGTTTCATGTTACTGGCAAAGCATTATATTCATGATAGTGTTCCTACAGAGTGAACAAAAATCGACTGATCAACATCAATGTGCATTCTAATGATTCGCTGCAAATCAGGGGCATACAGAGTGAGAATTTTACAGCAGTTCGTAATAATACATCATCAACCATGAACTGAACACTTAACTACATGGCTAGGCAGCCTAAGCTACATCAACATCCCCTTCCATTTGGATTACAGTATGTGCAGATATGTCCAAATCAAGTCTGTCGCAGCCCTGTCTAATCTCCTGATGATAAGATAACCATTGAAAACCAAATTGTGAAAAAGTATTGCAGTCAAATTGCATGTTCTTGCTATTCCTTCGGCCGAGCAAGCCAGAGAGAGCTTAGGGCACGGAGACGTGAAGAGTAATCACTTATCACAAGCAGCGCCCGAGCTGACTGTCTAGTGGTCAGGATCCTTTGCATCTGTTGTAGGGTCTGCAGCCGCAGGTTATCAGCCTTGATACATACAGCAAAGAAAAGTAGCAGGATTTAGGCACCGTATTCACATGCTCTCTACTTCTCTAGTCCCTCCATCCCCAAAAGAATGCATATCTCACCTTCTCGAGAATCAAACCTTTTTAAGTTTGACTAGGTTTATAGAAAATAGTATCAACACTAGTAGGCCCAAATAAATTTATTATAAAAATATATTCCACAATTAATCTAATGACACTTATTACGCATCATAATATTACTACTTTTTTTATGTGTCTGGTCAAACTTAAAAAAGTTGTCCTTGAAAAGTGAGATGTGCATTCTGTTAAGGCATTTGGAAAAGAGGGTTAATACCTGACGAAGGAAATTCTCAAGCGTTCCGAGCTTTCCCATGGCCATGGCCATCTGACCCATGTAGTTTGCCACATTTCCTGTTGATCCAGAAGACGAAAGAGACCCAGCCAAGGTTTCAGCCAAGGATTGCTGAAGGGCCTCCATTCCTTGTGAAAGAGCATCCTCAGCCTGCTGTGAAGATTGCTGAAGGTTGCCTATCCCTGACAGCTGCTGCTCGGTGAGAGGTTCAAGTTGTGTCGAAAGAAGCTGCAGTTTGCATATATTTTATCAGTGACCCAGACAATGAAATCACCAGTGCTTGAAAAGAGAACAAATTCCATGTATTCAATAAAAAGCGAGTTTCTACTCTAGGAGGGCCCAAACGATAATAAACACATTGTAAGGCTAGTACATTGCACACCTTTAAAACCTCAGATGGTCGGAAACCTCCTAGCCACAAGAAACACCTCTCTGCTGGTGTCTTCCACATGCCTGATAAGACGTGAAAGACATCTGCCTTGGCTGCATTTCCTTTGAGCCTGAAAATCTCATCATAGTGTGACATGATCTTATCAACAACACTGCGGAGATCAGTATCACTTGCATGAGCACTGACACCAGCCCTTAGTTCACTAATTTGCCGATTGTGCTCTTCCAACCACCTCGCATACTCCATATCAAAGGCCAATGCCCCTGTACGAAAACACATTTCCCCCATAAAAAAGCAGGAATTACTGCCTGAGTGCTTCTATGGTAATGAGCAAGCAAACATTATGCATGTGAAGTAATGATTACCATTTCCATTCATGGAGTGTGACTGATCAACTGAACTAGATATAAAAATGCCCTGTGAGAGAGAATATCTTAAGCAAACTTCAATTCAGTCAATAGGACACAGGGCTGTAAAATGTGACATGCCATAGGAGTAACCTGCTGACGAGCTCGTTGCAACTCTTGCTCTAGTTGGGTAAGTTTTAGTCTGCTATTCTCCAACTGTTGAACATATGCCTATAGGAATAGCAAAATTACCCATCAATACCACAGCAATGTCCATTAGCAATCCACGTCAGAAATTGGAGAGGGGTACTTGCCACTTGCTTGTGCAATCCTCTTACAGAAATCTTAAAACAAAAGTAGTTAATAATGACAAGGGTAAGTCAGCACTGATTTGTATTACTTAGTTCGCTTGATAGGTTCTCATTATTCAAGTTTGAGTTAACAAGCATGTGAGCATATGAACCTGATCTAACGATACAACAGAACTTGCAGTGAGTTCGTACTATTGATTGAGACCACGTGGTGTATGATCAAAGAAAGCAAATAATATTCATCACAAGAACATCAATAATGACTTAATGAATGAATAAAACCTCTATTGAGATAGAAGTTTATTCTAGATGGCTCCATCAGCTTATGCTGGTGCAGCCGCCAGCTGCTGAACATATCATATTGAATTATGACTATTGTGCAAACACAAGAGTTCCCCCGTAAAGGCTGGATCTTCACAAACAGAATACATCCATTACTAGGATGGCAAGGTGCATAAAGAGATATTATGGATAATATAAGCAATAGACTAATTGTGCTAAGAGATGAATTTGTCCCTAGTTACAAGTTACTAGTCATGCTGTAAGATTCATGAACTTCTCATATAAAGGACCACTAGAGCAAACCCCCAGAGGAAAAAGTCAGCTCTGAAAACTGAAAATGAAAATGGAAGAGTAAAACTTTCCCAAAACTAAAGTTCTAACGCTTATTGGAGTAACAGTAACTTCCATGGAACTCAACTAAAGCTCCATATGGAAGTAAACTGATAGCAACTTTTACACTTCCCTTTTGCTGGATTTACATTCCAGCCTTTAGCAAGCACAGCTTTCAATGCAAAGCACTTATACAAACAACAACAACAAAAAATGACCAGCAACAAGTCCTGTAGCCCTGCTAATGGGGCAAAACCCGCCCCACACCCATTCCAACCCGTAGGTCAATAACATCTCCCATGAACCCAACCCGCCCCAAAAATCTAATTAGAGAACCCGCCCCAACCCACCCCATTCTTGCGGGTTACCCAAAAGCATTGCGTACTGATTAATTTGGCGCATACCTGAGGAGCCAGAGCCTGGCCTTCTTCGTCTCCATTGAACTGGATGGCAATGAATGGGTGGAAGAAATCAACACGCACGCTACTCATCTAGCAACCATCCAAATGCGGAGCAGCAGCCATACAAGACACCCCAAATCCTACTCCTGCCAACAATCTCTGTGGTGAATAAACAAACACCTTACGGCGCAGCTACGGTCCTACGGACATTTTGCGCATACAAACTGGACGCAGCTATCTTCCTGTGGACACTCAAGAAGATAAGCGTATGCGTACCTGGAACGATGGCGCCTAGTCCATCATTTCTCCGAACACCTTGATGGCGGTGGACCCTCTCTCAGCTCTATGAACTGCCACTGTCTCGACAACCGTCAACCTTGTTGTGCTGGTGCTTGCCGGCATCCGCGAGGGTCTGGAACAAGCGGTGCGCATTCCTATAGAGGCCGAGGAAGAGGAGCTTGCTTCACTATGAGGTGTCCCATGAGGATCTCGACTGCAGCAGCGCCACGAACATGTCGATGAGGAACTCAAGCAGCCGCAACACGCCATCGAGAGATCGAGGAGAGCCCCGCGCGCTAGTGCAGAGAGCATCTGCGGCCTGCGGTGCTCCGGAGACACGCGTCTGCAACTCTGCACAGCACCCGTTCCAACCCGCCCCAACCCGCATATGCTGTAGACCCAACCCGCCCCTACCCGCGAGCTCATAGAACCCATCCTCACCCATCCAAACAGACCCTATACTGGAACCCAACCCAAAAAACCCATTTCCACCCGACCCATTAGCAGGCTTAAAGTCCTGAAGAAAAGAAAACCTTATTCCTGAACATAAAAGCACTGCTATAACAAGTAGAGGTCTATAGAAACATAAAAGCACTGCTTTAAGACTACTAAAAACAAACATCCAAACAAGCACTGCTTTAGTTTAAGTACAAAGATGTAAAAATTAAATCCACACACCTTCTTCCTTAATCGGCTCTTCCTTGCAGCCTCACGATTTTGAGCAAGACGACGCAGTGTCTACAAAATAAATTATAAGGAAAAGAAACAGCAGAAACATGAAATGAAAACAAGAGTGGCTACTTCAAAACATGCACCTTTTGATCTTCATGTTTGTCCTTGGATCTGTCACTGGAGTCAGAAGCAACGCCAAGAGCACCTGGGCCTGGTTCAAGCTGCCGATGAAAGCGTAATCATCAAGCTCCCATGATTCATTCAATCCTATCTGTACATCACAGATTTTTCCCCTCTTTCCAAGGTTTTACTTAAAAATCGGAAGTATTTCCCATACTTATTTTTAAAGCACAAGAGTCAACGCCTGGTAATGTTTATCCATCACACCAATTTTCTCTTTAAAACAAAAGCTTTTAGCTCCCCTCCCGTCAACTATGCTTGGGAATACCACAATGTTAGATTTTGCATCCCATACAAAGGTTCCTTGGCTGCCTTTTGATAGTGTTTGCATGCATCAACTACTACCAAATCAACTAATCAGACGGCCTATGTTGGAGGTAAATTCAGAATTCACTGTCTGTGTTACAGTGTTAGTGTATAAAACTGTAAAGTAAATGCACATATAATGCAACCAGCTTATAATGACAAGCTACTGGAAAGAATGAAAAGCTTAAGGGGAAAAGGTTGCGAATTTTTTTAAAAAAAAAAGGTCAAAGAGTTTTAAGGCCCAAATCAAGAAATTATGAATTTTTTTTCTCAAACAGAGCAGGAAAGCTGTCATTTCATTTATAAAGAAAAAAATTATGCTCTTGACTGACCAAATTTAATACTTAATCGTGACATGGAACTTTGCCAGCTATCTACAAATCCAACTGTTCATGATGTTGTTTCAGTTTCAGAACTCCCTAATTTTGTGGATTATCTTGTCCATGCAATACACAGTGCTATGGGAGTATTAAGTCCCAAAGTTTTATTCTAGAGATTTACTCAAGAGCCCTGAACTCCTGATGCGATTTACATGTACCCTGTGTTGCAAGAGCAATTCCGCAACACAGATTTTTAATAAGAAACTAAACGTAACTGGTACTACACAGCAAAATGGATGAACCAAAAAAGTCAAAGCGACTTATAATTTGGAACGGAGGGAGTACTTCCTACTTCCTAGCATAGACCACTGTCAGTACACACACGTCATCCTCCATCTTCACAAATAATTGAAGGAACAACAAGCTATAGAACTATCTTATAAGAAAACATATATGTCCATTGTATGTTTTGTCCATCTTGCATAACTACATGGAAGCATTGGTACATATATGGTTTTGAACTGAAAGTGACGTTTGGTGTCATATTGTAAACACTAATGATGATTCAAACAATACTTTAGAAATATTATTGGGTCACATCACATAGCCAGAAAATAGTATTTGTGTTGAACACCCCAGATCAAGATCAACCAGACTTACCCCGTGATTGTCGTCAGTATCATCTGTTGATGTTTCTGTTCTAGGGCTGGCATCTGCCATTGTAGGCCACACTTCGGTTCTTAAAATGCTTCCTCCAGGCAAAATCAGATTATACTATCTGCTTGTTAGAAAGGGGAATGTGTCAAAGAGACATAATATCAATATTACGATCTAAAAATGATGAAACTTGAGCGATAGTAGGTATGATCACTCCAGACTCCACCAATTCAGTTTTGAAACACCCAATAGGAAAATGAGTACACACTACACGCAATATCTAATTTGACGAACTGATTCGATGTGAAGATTGGATAAATAAACAACAGGTATCAACAAACAAGCAGATACCAGTTATGTACCACTTCGTTCCAAAAAGCGGCACTAAGCGCGCTAAGTGGACGGGTAACTCTTCGCTTTGGGGCACAAGCGCTCCCAAAGCAGCGCGACCGCCTTGGTGGAGCAGCGGTTGCTGGCTCCCGCTGCCCGCCGGCCACGCACGGCGCAGCTGCCAGGGCCAGGGGCCAGGCGCCGTTGACAGTCCACCAGAGGCGGGAGGTGAGCGGGACGCGTGCACGCAGGGTCGCTGGCCAGTGTGCGGACAACCGGAGGCGAGGGCGGAGGTGACTGGCGAGAGGTGGGAGAGGGAGCCGCCACCGCCGAGCCTGAGACTGCCCCACCGTCGCTGAGAGCCTGAGCCTGAGCGCCGCTGCCGTCGCCTGCGTGCCGAGCGCGAGTGGGGGAGGGAGCAGAACAGTGGCAGACCCAGGATTTAAATCCAGGGTATGCCTAACCAAAACTTTATTATCCAATATGGTATAATCTAATACAAAATTCGGTAAATGGTTCGGTTAAAAATATAATATATCTACAAATTCTCATAATACCTTAAATTCAACAAATAACTGTGAAATTTGCATAAATAACAATATAAATTGGTCAACTGTAATATGAGCTCTTACATAAACACTAGAAGATTGCAATACTAGTCTGCCAACACATACAACAAAAGAAGCAAAAGAGACGCATTCATCAGGCATATGCTCCCAATCGACCAATCCATCTAGCGGCAAATCAGGGACATGGAGATAGAGGGTCACCACTCAGTCACCAGTCAAGACTCAAGACTACAGAGATGCTCACCGGTCACAAGCAGGGAGCCAGGAAGGATAGAGGTGACTGCTGTCCAGCTCCAGACGGGCGGCCGGCGGACGCACAGGCTCACGCCGCACCCGCACAGCAGCCAGTACCGACGCGCCGCCCAGATCTGTCGGCCGCCGCCCGCCCACCCGCCCTAGGCCCCTGCCAAGACTGCGAGCTGTCGGACAGCAGGCAGCAGCCACGACCGGAGTCCGACGAGGAGCGACTTGGCGAGCAGAGACCAGAGGGAGCAGGGAGGCCAGAGACGGTCTGGGCGCCAGGCGGAGAGGCTCCTAGGACTCCCGACGACGACGCGACGAGTCGGGGGCTCGGGGCTCGGTGACGGCGGATGTCGGGTGGGACTGTGGGAGTCAGGATGGTGTGAGGCAGGCCTTTGTTGGGCTTTTCATCGTCTAAGCTTAGAAATGATAATTAGTACTTATGTTTGACTAAAATTATAGAAAAAATTACAAAAAATTATAACATCAAATAGGTATACTATGAAAATATAATTAATAAAAAATCTAATGATACTTAATTGGTGTTATAAATATTATTATCTTATCACATAAATTTGATCAAACTTGAGATCCTTTAACTCTCCAAGATTCTTGGAATGTCTTATAATTTGGGATGGAGGGAGTATTAGTTTGTTGGGCTACATTTCAGGGTAGTCCTGGGCCTATCTGGACTACCCGCTGGGCCTGCCATTGGATTGGAAGATGAAGCACTGGCGCTGCGAGGAAGATGAAGATGAGAGAGGAAGAAACGGCGGCGGCTGTCGGGCTATGCGAGGATATGCTATCGATGTCGTGGCCATCTCTCCGTGTACCAATTTTATCGTGACAACTGCAAATTTTCCAGGAAAACATGAACTAGGTATAACTTTGTCATTTTCGCTGACGTAGCATGCCACGTCACCGCTAGGGCTAAATATCGAGCCAGCTCGGCTCGTTATGGCTCGCGTCGTTATAGCTCGTTATACAAATGAGCCAGAAGACTAGCTCGGCTCGGCTCGTTAGTGAGCTCGAGCTAGCTCGTTTGGCCCGCGAACCAAAGCACAAAAAATGCAGTACAGAGCAAACACGTCACTTGCATGAATGAAATAAACAATGCACAGATAAATTTAACGATGGAGAATATATTTCACTGATTGATCCACTAACATACAATTCCATTCATCCATACACAACTTACAGCATCGTCCATTGAGCAATTCCATTCATCCATACAGCTTTCTAGATTGGAGCAAATGAGCAACGACTAGACTGAGAAAATAAACAGCAGCAGGTCACTAGCAGCCTAGCAGGCTTACTGTACACGGCAAAAGGTAGCAGGCGTTCTCCTCCCTTCTAGTAGCCTGGTGAACTAAAGTGAGAACAATATGATATGCCAAATAATTCTTTTCATTTCAGTTGCTTTGATGTGAAATTTAATTTGGCATGTTATGGCTCGTGAGCTAGCTCGAGCTGGCTCGTTAATTAACCGAGCTAGATCGAGCTAGTTTGTCAAATAAAAATTTAAACGAGCCGAGCTCGAGCAAAGCCATTAACGAGCGAGTCGAGCGAGCTAGCGAATTACGAGTTTTTCGTCCATGCCTAGTCACCACGCCACCATGGATCCTGGCCTGTCTCGAACAGAGATGCACGTGAAAAGTCTATTTTACCCTAACCCCTATCTCTCTTCCGGTCACTTCTAGTGGGGCCCACTTGTCGGCACCTTCTTCGTCCCTCTCCTCTTTCTTCTTTCTCGGTCATGTGGGAGGCCAACAAGATGGTGGATGAAGCACGACACGCAGGCATGCTTCCTATGCAGAGCCTCCGCGTGGGGAGGGGCCAGGACCTGTCGGCATCTTTAGCTTCTTTCTCTCCAATTTCTCTCTCCACAGTGCGGCTATGATCTCTATCTCCGGTGACGACCCAACCAAGGTGAGCCACCAGGGAGCTTCCCATCATCCTTCTCTCCCTCCCCGTGCTCTTGTATGTGGATATGGTGGCCGAAATCACCGTCTCACTAATCTCCCCATGCTCTTCCACTGTGTATATCTCAATCGTGATCCTCGTCGACGCGGGAGGGCATGTAGAGATCCGAGCCCCTGCGGGGCATCCCGCGGTGGTCGTCGAACGTCGCCGAACCCGCCACCACCGCGGTCCTCAAAGTTGTAGGAGCGGAAGCCGCCGCCAAGGCCACGGGGATAGTCGAGCTCGTGCGCGGATGGTAAATGAACTTATCTAGGCCTTTTCTTGAATAAACTATGGATGGTTTTGTTGATGCACCGATGAAAGTCCCTAGTTTGGTTTTGGCTAATTGATGAAACCTAGGACTAACCTTTGTATCTAAGTGGATGATTTAGATAAAGGTGGTCATTGAATATGAGACATGACATTGACTCATATGACCAAGATGGTGAAGACCAAGATGAGGCTTGGCTCGATGGACCGGTTGTGAAGGTGAAGGGCTAGTCGAGGCTTCGAAGCGAAGGACCATGCGATGGTGAAGCTTGAGCAAGACTTGGCGCCGATGGACCGATGCAACGGTGAAGAGCAAGTGAAGTCAAGGTCGATGGATCGAGACGGTCATGTGATGATATGAAGTGGATCATATCATTTGGAGAAACAAAATGGGCTCAAGGCAAAGGTATAACCATAGGGCCATTTTGTTTTACACTCAAGACACCATAGAGGGTGTGAGTGGTTTAGGATCGATAGCCGAACTATTAAGAGGGGAAGTCTTATCGGTTATTCGACGCATGGGTGCCACTAGGTGAATTCATGAAGTGCATTGCATGCAGGGCCTAGTGAGCTAACTGGAAAACCTTTGAAAATGATTGAGAAAAAGCTAACACACAAGCACATGGAGTTGTACACTTGATGGTGTTGGCACATTTGCAAAGGAGAAGGTGTTGGAGTTGATTTTAATCAACTTAGTGAAGAGAGAGAGGTTTTTCGGTGTTCTCCGGACACTAGGATGGCTCTTGGAGTGAAATACTGCTTTGATCCATTGTGAACTGGATCAAGTGCTTTAGTGGGTTGTGTAGCCCTCTGAGTAAGCTTTCCAAAATATCCAAGATCATCGAAATCGGAGTTCGGAGCTAAGAGATATCGCCGTTTTACCGGAGAGTGGTCTGTGACCGGACTCGTGACCACCGCGTCCGGTCAGTGTCGACCACCGCGTCCGGTCAGTGTTTTTCGTGGGCGAAAGTGATCGGACGCTGCAGCGAGTCCGGTCAGTGATGACCGGACGTGTCCGGTCACTTCGGGAGCTTACTGGAACCCGACCACCGCGTCCGGTCCCGTTAGTGACCACCGCGTCCGGTCAAAACAAGTTTATACGCGCGAAAACTAGCCGTTAGAGCACGCTACTGACCACCGCGTCCGGTCACTCTACTGACCACCGCGTCCGGTCAAAACAAGTTTATACACGCTACTGACCACCGCGTCCGGTCACTCTACTGACCACCGCGTCCGGTTGTCCCGAAAATTGCTCAGTGGAGTAGCAACGGCTCTATTTGCATAGGATGCTTATAAATACTCGTTGGCCGGCCCTTGGGGAGGTCGCTTGGCATTTCTAACACTCTTGTGCATCCTTTGAGCTAAAGCATCTTCTCCCACTCATCTCTCTTGCTTGATTGTAAATCAAAAGTGAGATTGAGTGATCCCAAAGTGCATTGCATAGCTTGAGAGCATCTAGTGGCACTTGTGGGTGGTTTAGCCGGTGGATTTCTTGTTACTCTTGGAGAGTACCGCTCCTAGCCGGCTTGGAGATTGTTGGAGGCGTTGGCAAGAGAAGGTGATTGTTCTTGGCCACCTCCGGTTGATTGTGAGAGGTTCTTGTGCTTTCCTCGGCGGGACGCCAAAAGCAACTCTAGTGGAATCCGCGTGTCATTGAGTTACCTCACTTGAGAGTGGTGTCTTGCGGTGCCTTACGGGGCGTGCCTTGAGGGACAAGTGACTTGAGGATCACACCGGGGAACCATCTAAATGTTGGTCGACACAATCGGTGATGTAGCTTGTCGGTGCACAAGTGAACACCGGGTGAACAAAAATATTGTGTCTCTTGTCTTCCGGTGATTGGTCTTCATATTGTGTTGTTGTCAATATTGATTGATTGTATATCATCTTGGTGATTGGCAACATCTTCACTCCACCGTCGGTATAAGAATCATAATCCTCTCTTGCACTTACTTTTACTAGATTATCTTGTGTAGCTCTAGTGGTAGCTTTGCTAGTAGTTTTGTTTAGCTTGTTCTCTAGTGTAAGATTAGTGACATAGCTCTTGTGTGAACTAGAGATCATAATCTACTAGACTTGTGGATAGGAGGCTTGCATCACAACCTTTGGCTAAGCAAAACTCGCTTTATGCCGTTTGTTGTTCTAACAAGTTTGCTTAGTGGTATTTGTAGAATTTTTTATAGGCTATTCACCCCCCTCTAGCCATCTAGGACCTTACAAGTGGTATCGGAGCCGTGGTCACCGTTTCAATCAAGGCTTAACATCATTCGGTGTGAAAAATGGCTCAAATTATGTTCAATCATGTTGGGGGCAAGCCACCGTTCTTTGATGGTGTTAGTTCTTTTGCTCATTAGAAGAGAAAAATGACAATGTACCTTGGTTCTATTTATGAGAGAGTATTGCGAGTCACCGAGAATGATTTTGCTATCATTGATCCCGATCATCTCACCGATGAGGATAGAGCAAATAGAACATGCAATAGAATGGCTCTCAATACACTCTACAATTGTATTGACACAAAAGTGTTTGAGGGCATCAAGGATTTGGAATTGGCTAGTGAAGTATGGACAAGGTTGAGTGAGACATATGAAGGCACTAAGGTTGTGAAGAGTGCCAAGCTATATGGGCTCAAGAGTGAGTTTGAGAACTTCAAGAAAAAGGATGATGAAACAATCATTGAAATGTTTCATAGATTGTAAGTGATAGTCAATGATCTCAAGAGCTTAGGGCACAAGACTCAAGATCAAGATTTTTGTCACAAGTTCTTATTGAGCTTACCTAGAAGATTCAAGATGTTGATCATGATGTTGCAAAGAGATGGGCTTGAAGCAATGAAGCCTAATGATTTGCTTGGTGAAGTATTGACCTATGACAAATATGATCAAGATGTTGATGACAAGGAGAAGGTGGAAGATGAGAAGAAGAAGAAGACCGTGGCATTCAAGGCCACCTCCTCCAAGGGCAAAGCTACCATCATTGAAGAAGAAGAAGACAACAATGAAGATGGGGAATTTGAAATTGATGATGAGGCACTTGCTCTTGTAGTCAAGAAGATGGGTCACATGTTCATCAAGAGAAGAGGCTTTAAGAAGAGAAATGACAACTTCAAAAGAAATGAGCAACAAAGGAAGTGCTTCAATTGTGATAGCACCGAACACCTTCAAGCCGAATGTCCCTATGACAAGAAGAAGAACAACAAGAGGGACAAGTTCGAGAAGAAGAAGAGAGAAGCCAAGATGACATTCAAGAAAGGCAAAAATGGTGCCTATGTGGTCACTTGGGAAAGTGATGATGAAGAAGAAGAAGAATCATCTAACAAGGCTTTTGCTTCCATTGCTATCAACAAGAAGCCATCACTATTTGATTCATCCTCTTCATGCTTCATGGCTAAAGAAGCTAAGGTATTATATGATGAGAGTGATAACGAAAGTGAAATGGAATATGTTCATGATAGTGATAATGAAAATGAAAAAGATGATGATGAACCAACTAAAGAACAATTATATGACTTGATGCAACAAACTAGAGACATAGCCATTGCCAAGGACAAGGAGTGTAAGAAGCTTTCAATGAAAGTAGCAATACTTGAGAAAGTCCTTAGTGAGCTTAAGACCACTCATGAGAGTCTAGTGGAAGACCATGAGGATCTTGGTAAGGCTCATTCCAAGCTTGAAAAGACTCACTCATTGCTACTTGAGTAACAAGCAAAGGAGGTTGTTGTATCATGTGATATAGGCGTTACATGTGATATAATTGATGAATCCTTCTATGAACCTATCATCATGTCAAATGCTAACCCTTCTTGTAGCTCTTCATTCACCACCACCGACTCTACTTTCACTACTAGTGATGGTTTCACTTGTGATGCCTCACTAATGGTTGAGAATGAGACTCTCAAAAAGGAGGTGGATGAGCTCACTCACGCCCTAGGCAAGGCCTATGGTGGTGAGACCCGCTTGCTTAAGTGATTGGGTAGCCAAAGGTTCTCTCTTAATAAAGAGGGATTGGGCTACACCCCCAAGAAAGGCAAGTCGGCCTTTGCAATTCCGAAGCCTAACTTTGTGAAGGGCAATGGTCGGTTTTGCAATAGATGCAAGCAAGTTGGGCACCTAGAGCATAATTGCAATAAAAAGAACCAAAGCAAGAACCTTGTTAATGCTATACCTTTTGATTCTTGCTATGTGCTTACCAAGGGTGTGAAGGGTGTGCAAGCTAAGTTTATTGGTACACCAATTGTGGGCCCAAAGAAGAAGGCTATTTGGGTACCAAAGAGCTTAGTTACTAACCTACAAGGACCCAAGCAAAAGTGGGTACCTAAGCTTCATTGACTTGCTTATAGGTAAATTACAAAGCCGGAGGAAGGCATTGGATTATTGATAGTGGGTGCACTCAACACATGACCGGTACATCAAGAATGTTTGACTCAATCAATGACAATGATAGTGGTGTTGATTCTATCATATTTGGCAATAACAAGAAAGGCAAGGTTATTGGTTTGGGCAAGATTACAATATCAAATGACATGAGTATCTCTAATGTGTTGCTAGTTGAAAGCTTGAATTTCAATCTTCTATCTGTGGCACAAATATGTGATCTAGGCTACAAATGCATCTTTGGGGTTGATGATGTGGAAGTTATTAGTATGGATGGTTCAAATGTGGCATTCAAGGGCTTTAGATATGAGAATCTCTACCTAGTTGACTTCAATGCTAGAGAAACTTCTTTGACAACTTGCTTAATCTCTAAATCAAGCATGGGTTGGCTTTGGCATAGAAGGCTTGGTCATGTTGGCATGAAACAATTGAAGAAGCTTACAACTCACAATCTTGTCAATGGTTTGAAAGATGTTGATTTTGAGAAGAATAAACTTTGTAGTGCATGTCAAGCCGGGAAGCAAGTTGGAAGCTCACATCCAAAGAAGAGTACAATGAGCACATGCAAAGCATTTGATTTGATGCACATGGATCTATTTGGACCAACAACATACACAAGCATAGGCGGCAACAAGTATGGCTTTGTCATAGTGGATGATTTCACAAGATTCACATGGGTATTCTTTCTAAATGACAAAAGTGAAGTGTTTGACACCTTCAAGACATTTCTCACTAGAGTTCACAATGAGTTTGAGATTAGAATCAAGAAAGTGAGAAGTGACAATGGAAGTGAGTTCAAGAATACAAGAATTGAAGAACTTTGTGATCACTATGGTATTGGACATCAATTCTCGGCCAAGTACACTCCACAATCAAATGGCCTAGTTGAGAGGAAGAATAGAACATTGCTTGATATGGCTAGATCAATGCTTCATGAGTACAATGTGAGTCAATCTTTTTGGGATGAAGCAATCAATACCGCTTGCTACTACATCAATAGACTATATTGTCATCTATTGCTAGAGAAGACCCCATATGAGCTACTTCATGGAAGAAAGCCTAATATTTCTTACTTTAGGGTGTTTGGTTGCAAATGCTATATCTTAAAGAAGGGCACTAGATTGGGGAAATTTGACAAGAGATGTGATGAGGGGTTCCTACTTGGTTATTCAACTACAAGCAAAGCTTATAGAGTTTGGAACAACTCAAGTGGCATTCTAGAAGAAGTCCATGATGTGCAATTTGATGAAACCAATGGGTCACAAGATGAAGAAGAAAATCTAGATGATGTTGGTGGAACTCAATTAGTGGAAGCAATGAAGAACATGGACATTGGGGACATTAGAGCAAAACAAGTAATTGATATTCAAGACGATGATAAAGATCAAGTGCTAAATTCTCCATTCAAGCTAGCTAGTGACTCTCAAGTGCAAGATCATGGTGCTAGTTCATCTCATCAAGATACATCAAGTGATCAACCAAGCTCAAGCAATCAAGTGCAAGTACTCCAACCACAATATGTTGCAAGAGATCACCCAATTGATAGTGTTATTGGTGATATTAGAAGTGGTGTGCAAACAAGATCAAGATTGACTATGTTTTGTGAGCATGCATCATTTGTGTCAACCATGAAACCAAAGAAGATAGAAGAAGCTTTGAGGGATGCCGATTGGATCATGGCTATGCAAGAAGAGCTTAACAATTTCACAAGAAATGATGTTTGGGAGTTGGTAGAAAGGCCAAATGACTATAATGTGATTGGAACCAAGTGGGTGTTTAAAAACAAGCAAGATCAAGATGGCATTGTAGTGAGAAACAAAGCAAGACTAGTTGCTCAAGATTATACTCAAGTTGAAGGTCTTGACTATGATGAGACATATGCTCCCGTGACAAGATTGGAGGCAATAAGGATTCTATTGGCTTATGCTTGTGCACACAACATCAAACTATATCAAATAGATGTCAAAAGTGCATTTCTCAATGGGATTATCAATGAGTTAGTCTTTGTTGAGCAACCGCCCGGATTTGAAGATGACAAGAAACCCAACCATGTGTACAAGTTGAAGAAGGCTTTATATGGCTTAAAGCAAGCACCTAGAGCATGGTATAAGAGGCTAAGGGATTTCCTTCTCTCTAAGGGATTCAAGATGGGCAAGGTTGATACAACTCTATTCACCAAGAAGATTGGGAATGATCTATTCATAGTGCAAATATATGTTGATGACATCATCTTTGGATCAACCGATCAAGCTTATTGTGAAGAATTTGGTGCTATGATGGCCAAAGAGTTTGAAATGTCTATGATTGGTGAACTTAGCTACTTCCTTGGTCTTCAAGTCAAGCAATTGAAGAATGGGACATTTGTGAGTCAAGGGAAATACATAAGGGATATGTTGAAGAAGTTTGGAATGCAAGATGCAAAGCCAATTTCAACTCCAATGGGTACAAATGGAAATTTGGATAGTGATCTTGATGGCAAAATGGTGAATCAAAAGGAATATCGGTCCTTGATTGGAAGTCTACTCTATGTCACCGCATCAAGGCCGGATGTCATGTTTAGTGTTTGCATGTGTGCTAGATATCAAGCCTCACCTAGAGAAAGTCATCTCACGGCCACAAAGAGAATATTGAGGTACTTGAAGCAAACAAGAGATGTTGGACTATGGTATCCCAAGGGGTCAAAGTTTGAATTGATTGGATATTCGGACTCCGACTATGGGGGTTGCAAGATCAATAGAAAGAGCACAAGTGGCACATGTCAATTACTTGGAAGATCACTTGTGTCATGGTCCTCAAAGAAACAAAATATTGTGGCAATCTCTACCGCCGAAGCCGAATATGTGAGTGCGGGGAGTTGTTGTGCACAATTACTATGGATGAAATCAACTTTGAAGGATTATGGCCTCAACTTCAAGAATGTGCCATTGCTATGTGATAATGAAAGTGCAATCAAGATGACACAAAATCCGGTTCAACATGGAAGAACAAAGCATATTGACATAAGGCATCATTTCATTAGAGATCATCAACAAAAGGGAGATATTGCCATTGAAAGTATTGGCACCGATGATCAACTTGCCGATATTCTCACTAAGCCACTTGATGAAAAGAGGTTTTGCAAGCTAAGGAATGAGCTGAACATTCTTGATTTCTCAAACATGAGTTGAATGCACTCCATCCACTTATTGACATGCCTCTCCTTCGACATTGCAAGGTAAAGTTGATTGACATGTCATTCATCCTATGCTAAGGACTTGCTAGAGCATGTAGACATATTAAGTGGTATGCATGAGCATTCATGATAAATCAAATGAATTTGATGGATATATGTTACCACTATTGCCTCTATGTTTGTTTTGATCTAGTGGTGGCATATGACATGTTTGTGAGCTTGCACACCTAGTGTTGAATCTAGAAGATTTGCTATAAGTGTTTAATTCAACATAGGCAAGATAACCCTTATTAGGAGGTGTGAAGAAGCTTGTCTTTGGTTCAAATCGAATTAAATATCTTTGGCAAGTGTTCTAGGTAGGTTAAAATTTGATAAATTTT
Organism: Saccharum spontaneum; assembly: GCA_022457205.1. Classification (NCBI taxonomy): domain Eukaryota; kingdom Viridiplantae; phylum Streptophyta; class Magnoliopsida; order Poales; family Poaceae; genus Saccharum; species Saccharum spontaneum. The sequence goes on from CM039589.1 coordinate 15,711,578, forward strand.
AACCTACTGCATCAAACTTTTTTTCTTCTCTCCACAATTTGATCCCATTTTTGGGTAAGTTGTTGACAAAGGGGGAGAGAAAAAGATGATTCAACATGATAAAGGGGTAAATAAAATTTTTGATGCACACAAGTAGGGGGAGCAAGCTCATAAACAAAGTTGTTGCATTAGTTTGTGCATTTTCATATGACTTGCTCATTGCACATGTATTTAAATTCAATATACATGCTTGTGTGGTGCAATGCTAGTATAGAACTTAGATGTTGAAATGATCTACTAGCATGCATAGGAATAGTTTACACGTGGTATCTAGACTTGCCTAAAGTTTTTACAAGTGGTCCAAGAACCTTTACATATAATGTTGATCTCACGAGGTTCTTGAGTTTTGTTGGATGTCTAGTTACTTTACGATGCTAAGGATGGTGTAAAAGGCAACTCCGATTGGTATCACGCTTCAAAGGTCCATTTCTTACACCTTAGCATCATTTTGGTAGAATTACTCTCCCAACACTTCTATCCATGCATATGTGCAAAGCTTTCAATCCAAACTCTAAGCACATATGTAGGGGGAGCTAATGCTACCAAAACCGAGCTTGTGATAGTTGTCCAAATTTTACTTATGAGCAAAATGATTGGACAAGTATGACAAGTTCAAAACTTTTATTATCAAAATCATCTTTGTGAGGGTTGTCATCAATTACCAAAAAGGGGGAGATTGAAAGTCCCTAGTTTGGTTTTGGCTAATTGATGAAACCTAGGACTAACCTTTGTATCTAAGTGGATGATTTAGATAAAGGTGGTCATTGAATATGAGACATGACATTGACTCATATGACCAAGATGGTGAAGACCAAAATGAGGCTTGGCTCGATGGACCGGTTGTGAAGGTGAAGGGCTAATCGAGGCTTCGAAGCGAAGGACCATGCGATGGTGAAGCTTGAGCAAGACTTGACGCCGATTGACCGATGCAACGGTGAAGAGCAAGTGAAGTCAAGGTCGATGGATCAAGACGGTCATGTGATGATATGAAGTGGATCATATCATTTGGAGAAACAAAATGGGCTCAAGGCAAAGGTATAACCATAGGGCCATTTTGTTTTACACTCAAGACACCATAGAGGGTGTGAGTGGTTTAGGATCGATAGCCGAACTATTAAGAGGGGAAGTCTTATCGGTTATTCGACGCATGGGTGCCACTAGGTGAATTCATGAAGTGCATTGCATGTAGGGCCTAGTGAGCTAACTGGAAAACCTTTGAAAATGATTGAGAAAAAGCTAACACACAAGCACATGGAGTTGTACACTTGATGGTGTTGGCACATTTGCAAAGGAGAAGGTGTTGGAGTTGATTTTGATCAACTTGGTGAAGAGAGAGAGGTTTTTCGGTGTTCTCTGTACACTAGGATGGCTCTTGGAGTGAAATACTGCTTTGATCCATTGTGAACTGGATCAAGTGTTTTAGTGGGTTGTGTAGCCCTCTGAGTAAGCTTTCCAAAATGTCCAAGATCATCGAAATCGGAGTTCGGAGCTAAGAGATATCGCCGTTTTACCGGAGAGTGGTCTGTGACCGGACTCGTGACCACCGTGTCCGGCAGTGTCGACCACCGCGTCCGGTCAGTGTTTTTCGTGGGCGAAAGTGACCGGACGCTGCAGCGAGTCCGGTCACTTCGGGAGCTTACTGGAACCCGACCACCGCGTCCGGTCCCGTTAGTGACCACCGCGTCCGGTCAAAACAAGTTTATACGCGCGAAAACTAGCCGTTAGAGCACGCTACTGACCACCGTGTCCGGTCACTCTACTGACCACCGCGTCCGGTCAAAACAAGTTTATACACGCTACTGACCACCGCGTCCGGTCACTCTACTGACCACCGCGTCCGGTCGTCCTGAAAATTGCTCAGTGGAGTAGCAACGGCTCTATTTGCATGGGATGCTTATAAATACTCGTTGGCCGGCCCTTGGGGAGGTTGCTTGGCATTTCTAACACTCTTGTGCATCCTTTGAGCTAAAGCATCTCCTCCCACTCATCTCTCTTGCTTGATTGCAAATCAAAAGTGAGATTGAGTGATCCCAAAGTGCATTGCATAGCTTGAGGGCATCTAGTGGCACTTGTGGGTGGTTTAGCCGGTGGATTTCTTGTTACTCTTGGAGAGTACTGCTCCTAGCCGGCTTGGAGATTGTTGGAGGCGTTGGCAAGAGAAGGTGATTGTTCTTGGCCACCTCCGGTTGATTGTGAGAGGTTCTTGTGCTTTCCTCGGCGGGACGCCAAAAGCAACTCTAGTGGAATCCGTGTGTCATTGAGTTACCTCACTTGAGAGTGGTGTCTTGCGGTGCCTTGCGGGGCGTGCCTTGAGGGGCAAGTGACTTGAGGGTCATACCGGGGAACCATCTAAGTATTGGTCGACACAACCGGTGACGTAGCTTGTCGGTGCACAAGTGAACACCGGATGAACAAAAATATTGTGTCTCTTGTCTCCCGGTGATTGGTCTTCATATTGTGTTGTTGTCAATATTGATTGATTGTATATCATCTTGGTGATTGGCAACATCTTCACTCCACCGTCGGTATAAGAATCATAATCCTCTCTTGCACTTACTTTTACTAGATTATCTTGTGTAGCTCTAGTGGTAGCTTTGCTAGTAGTTTTGTTTAGCTTGTTCTCTAGTGTAAGATTAGTGACATAGCTCTTGTGTGAACTAGAGATCATAATCTACTAGACTTGTGGATAGGAGGCTTGCATCACAACCTTTGGCTAAGCAAAACTTGCTTTATGCCGTTTGTTGTTCTAACAAGTTTGCTTAGTGGTATTTGTAGAATTTTTTTATAGGCTATTCACCCCCCTCTAGCCATCTAGGACCTTACAACCGAGGCCGGAAAAATTATCGGTGTGCACTTTTAAGAGATGGTAAGTGAATATCACACTATGGCTGCAGGCCGTGAAAGTATTATGGGTTAGGAATGGCATGTGTGAAGAAACTATCTATGTTGACTATCAAAGGAAAATCGAGGAAGTCAATACTATTTTTGTGGGATGTGTTCTTGGAGTTCTTGTGGACCGTCTCGGTAGATATGACATGCACATAAAAAGACAAAATAGTTGTGGGATGAATTGAATGCAAAATTCGGTGAATTAGATGCGATCAATGAACTGTATATCATGGAGAGCTTTCATGGACTATAAGACGGTAGGAAACCATTGTAGTTAAGCAAGCTCATGAGATACAATGGTTTAAAGAAACTCAAACTCCTTAAGTGTGCCATACCTCACAAGTTTGTGGTTGGATATTATTAGAAAGTTGCCTCCATGGAGGGGTTTAGTTTCGCCACTACTCTCTAGCACAAGAGATTGGAAATATTAATTGAAAAACTCTCTTAGTATCGAGTAGAAGGCTCAGGCTAAAGATATTAATGATAGAGGGACCCGAGGCCCATTCTAGCGCTAACGTAGTTCAACTCATGTCACCAACTACTCAATACAAAGAGGTAGCTTTTGGTTGGGTGACAAGGTGAGGTGAGATGGTCCCGTCTTTGATTTCTAGGATGTGATGACTCCATTTTCTATTTGGTTGAGAAGGGACGGTATCGACCTATTTTTTGTTCGGTTTGAGGGCATCAAAAGTGGGATAAGTTGCTAACAAGTGGGACCCATGTGCCAGTCTTTTTTTCCTTCCTCTTTCCTTCCCTATGGACGCATCCAGGAGCTCCTCCTTCCTTTCCTCTTTCATACGGGCCGGCGCTCGGCGGCGGGGCGAGACGAAGCCCGTGTGCTCGCCGGTGGCCAAGCGGAGTGGAGCTCGCTCACGAGTAGGCGGGTCAGGGTGGAGCCCGCGCGGTCGCCAGCGGCCGGGCGGGGCGGAGCTCGTCCACGAGGCAGCGGCGTAGGGCTCGCTCACCCGCTTCTTCCTCGACTCCGGCAACTCCGGTGAGTCCTTGCTTCTTCCTTCTCCCTCAAATGTGGCAAGCCCCCGTTTGTCGTCTCGTTCTTCTCACGCGCGTGTGCAGGCTATGTGGCTTTCGTCCCACCGAGGACGTCCCCATCCGCTCAATTTTTTTTGGGGGGGGGAGCAAGCCCGGATCTTGTGCGAACCTCTGGTTGCCTCCGAACCAAACGACGCTTGTCCCGAGGCCGTCCCATCTCGTCCCTGCTCGTCCTCACATCCAAAACTACCTAAGGGTTTGCAAAAGTGTCTTTGGTTTGGTGGTAGGGTTGTCTAGTGTTGTTGCACCTTTTTTTGGAATTCTGTGGTGTGGGTGTGGGGCCACTATCCATTGTATGCAGGTTGGCTTTCTAGTAGTGTCAGTGTAATTACAAGAAATTTCATGGTGTGAGTGCGAGAGTATGTGCGTACCCTCTCAAAAAAGACTAAGGGTTCAACTTGGCCAATTGGCCACTAGCCATTCTACATAGGTTGGTTTTCTAGTAGCGTCGGTGTAATTATAAAAATCGTGATTGACTTGATAGTTTGCGGTTTGCAAGCTGTTGCATTTTAAGAGGGTTTATTCAATTTCGTGTTAAATATTTTTCATTTTGATGTAATGTTATCATTTACTTTATCAGTAATGCTGAGTTAGGGTGTCCGGACGAACAGACACGGTTCTTAGAAATTTCCCCACTCGTTACCACCGCTCGCTTCACCGCGCCGCCCGCCTTCCCCACTCCGCGCCCCACCATGCCGCTCGCTCACCGCGCCCGCTCCACCGCTCCACCGAGCCGGTGAGGCTCCACACACGGATGCTCCAGCAAGTAGGCGAGGGGAGGAGCTTCATGTGATTCCACCCCGCCGGCAAGTTGCCCGCTGTGCCGCCGCACCGGCGAGCTCCACACGCCACCGCCGACCTCCACGCTGGTGTCAAGCTTCGCAACAACAAACCTCCATTCGTCCGAGCATCAAGGTGACATTACGCTGAAACAAGTGTTTTAGATGTTTATTTCAAAGATATGTTGCAAGTATTTTATATTGATGTTGTAAAAGTAGATCGTAATATTGCACATGTTGTATAACTATACACGTATGTTTCAAGTGTATGTTTCAAATGTTTCATCTGTTTCAGATGTATGTTACAAGTGTTTCATCTGGATGTTACAAAAGTAGATCTGGATGTTGGATATACATGCATGTTGCAAGCGTCTGTCTGAACTGTTTTAGGTGTTTAATACGTATATTGTAAGTGTTTCATCTGAATGTTGCATATGCTTTGCAATGGTTACACACGTGTTTTCAAGTTTTTTGGTGTGTTTTGCAAGTGTTTCAGACGTATATTACAAGTGTTTCATTTGTTTTTAAGGTATGTTGCAAGTGTTTTATCTGGATGTTGCAAAATTAGATCTGGTATTGCGCATGTTGCAATGGGACCCACATGTTGTAATCGCCTACTGCAACTGCTGGGGTGCCGTCATGGGTCATGGTGCAGGCGCCTGAGGTCGACAGACACATCCGCGGTGCGGCATCCACATGCAGGGGCATGTTACTAGGACCCACATGGGTTCCTGCGTGCAAACACGGTGGTCACGCGAAACAGAGCGAGTGTGATGGCATGGCGGTACACATCGTGGGGTCCACGCGGTGGGCGCGCAAAAACACGCGGTGCGGGCTTCTTTCGCGTGCAGAGCAGCCTCCCGCACGAAGGACTGGAGGCGCCCGATATTTTAGAGCGGATCCGAATGTCCACGCGCTGGTAAATTTTTGCTAGAAGGCAACATATTGTTTTAACGTCTTGTTTGCAAGAGGTCTAAGGTATTGTTTTAGCCAAGAATAACAGCAAAAACAGAAAAAAAATGACTTATTGAACATCCTCAATCTACCTTGAGCATTCATTTCCAGCATCACGAATTCTTAAAGGTGGAGCCATGACATGAGCCGATGAAGCAGTATTTCTCCTGTGCTAGCTATTTCCAGTCCATGTAGATGTGAGATCTTGGTTTAACAAATTAAGAAGAAAGAAGAAGTGACGACTTGTCGGACGCCCGATGCCAGTTTTTGTCCTCGCCGATGCGCAGTTTTTCCACAGGGTAACAAAGTTCGTTCACTATTATCATTGCATTATCATCATCATCCAGATTCCAGAAGGGCATGCATTTTCAAAAAGAAAATGAGGCTGTGTTTAGTTGAGAAAAATTAGGTGAAAAGTTACTGTAGCACTTTTTGTTGTTATTTGGTAAAATTTATCCAATCATGGATTAATTAGACTTAAAAGATTTGTCTCGAACTTTACAGAAAAACTATGCAATTAGTTATTTTTTTATCTATATTTAATGCTCTATGCATACGTTTAAAGATTCGATGTGATGGGTGGAAGAAGAAATATTTTGGGTTTACGCCAGGGTCAGTCTGGACTCTGGAGAGATTTTTCGCCGCGCGGAAGGAAGCAGAGCCCGGAGCGGGTGAGCGCCTGGAGACGCACGTACTGTGTGCGTTTGGAAAAACAAGTAAACAACCGCATGCCCATTGCCATGCCGCGGCGCCGTCGCTTCCACGGAACGGAAGAGACGACGGCGGAGACTAAAAAATTCAAGATCGCGGACCTCGTGTGCGCAAACGGTTTTCACCGCTTGTTTAGTTCTCCAATTCCTCCCAAATTCCACTACGTAAAAAGAAGATTCCCCGTCACATCAAAATGTCGGCAAATGCATGGAGTACTAAATGTTGATGAAATCAAAAACTAATTGTACAGTTTTGTTGTACTTTGCGAGACGAATATTTTAAGCCTAGTTAGTTAAAATTTAGATAATTTTTATCAAATACAAACGAAATGCTACAGGAATTCTGATACAGTGTTTTTCTCCCCAATTCTCTTATCTAAACGAGGCCTCAGCCTTATTCAGTAGTCTGTCTGTCCAGTGAACAAACGGAGAAATCGCTGGCCACAGGCCAACCACACACCCGGGTGCTAGATTTTGTCCGCAGCTGACCTCGGCGACTCCCTTGATAGTGGTGGGGAAGCAAAAGCAGATGCCATCTTAACACGATGGCCATGTAATCACTCACACGATTGGTGCTGCGAGCATATCAACATGCACGGACACTCTGTTAGTTTCGCGGAACCTTCAACTCCAAAGGCAGACAGCTAAAACAGAGCCGGAACTGCCGAACTGGGGACATGAGAATTGGATGCTCCCGGTTTGAGACCTTCTGCTACGCTCGATCCAACGGTCCTTGAGTCGCCTCCATGATCCAAATCTCCATCGCGGCCGTCGAAGGCGGGCAGCCAAAGCCGCCAGAGCAGAATGCCAATGCCCGGCCACTGAGGTTTCTGCGGCCAGTGCGTGGCGGAACTGTCCTGGGAACAAATTCCGGTCCAAGTATCTGACCGTGACCGCAGCTGCGTGCGTGCGTAGACGCCCTCTTTTTCACAACCTCCACCTCCACAGTCCACCGCGCAGACGCGAACAAGAACCACCACCACCACCTATTCTTTCTCCTCCTCCCGATGCAGACCGCCGTGGTGGTGGCGGTGGTGGCGGCGGCGCTGCTGCTCCCCCTCTCCGCCTTGCCGCGCTTAGGCTTAGCCACGGCCACGGCCACCGCCGACGCCAACCAGACCACCAGCGGCAACGACACGAGCTGCGCGCCGGCGACATGCGGGAACCTGAGCGTCACGTACCCGTTCTCGCTTGTCGGCGTGCATCCGCTGGAGTGCGGCTACCCGGCCTTCGCGCTGACATGCGACGCCGCTGCTGGCAGGGCGTACCTCAGCAGGACGTTCAGGGACAACCTGTACCGCGTGCTCAGCTTATTCTACGGCAACCGCTCCATGCTTGTGGCAGTGGAGACCGCCTTCTCCGGCGACGGGGCGTGTAAAATCCCGGACTTCAACGTGTCCTCTGGCCTCGGCCTCTTCCCGGTCAACATCAGCGCCACCAACTCGGACCTCACCTTCGTCTACAACTGCAAGATTCCTCACAACGAGGTGCTGACAGGGCCATGTGCCAAACACACAATTGGGGCTTACATCTCCAAGAGGCCCGGCGACGTGGAGAGCACCCGGCCGTCGTGGGTTCAGGCGAACTGCAGCTCCGCGTGCGTGCCGGTGCGCGGGTTCCAAGATAGGATGAACCTGACTCATGAGTCCGTGTACGAGCGATTTTTTTGAGATCGTGCCTAGGCACGTTTTTCATTAAGCAGAAAGGAGTTTGTTACAAAGAAAAAAAAACACGACGGAGTAACCAAGGTTACTGAACTAAAACAAAGAGAGCTACAACTCGCACGCGATTGTGATTACGCTAAAATCAAATTGCGACTAGGCTTGTGCAAGTTCACAAGAGCGCCAGCAAGGGGCTCAGCTGTCTGTATCCGGCTGCACACCAAGCATCGGCTTCCTCCTTGATCAGGACGCTGAGCTGAGGTGCTGAGGTTGCAGTTCTATTGAAAGTCCTTGCATTCCTCTCCTTCCAAAGCATCCAGCCGATGATCACGGAGAGCTTGGTCTCCTGAATACAGACAAGAGTGGGTCTCTCCTGGACCACAAATTCACGCACGACGTTGCGGCGAGCGCGGCCATTAAGCCCTCGCACGTTCCAGACAAAGCAGTTAGAGATCGACGACATTAGGAGACCACAACAAAGCGACAATTAAAGGTTAAGCACTGGAGGCTAAGCCTCAACAGCATCAAGGTCGGCTATCTCCACCCCCATAGCCGTTGGGTCGAAGTCACCGTTAAAGAGAATTTGCAGTGCATGCTGCTTGCGCGGCGACATGTCTCCCCGGAAGGTCTCTTTGAACTTCAGCTGGATGTCCGTGTCAACCTCCGCCATATCCACCTCCACACCAAGCTTTTTCAGGAGCACCACCTGGGCTTGTTTTGTGGAGTTCGCCGCCCTCGGCTTTGCGGCAAGGCGGCCGCTTCGGCGAATCGAGTGTACAGACACCGGCGTCTTGGAGCGCCGCAGCCTAGGCCCTCCTCTGATGACAGGCGATAGGAGAGGTAGGCAGACTCGCGCCTCGAGCTCCTCCTGGATGAGGGCGCTGTTGTCGAGGGCTGCCGTACCAACCGTAGCGTCAGCAGCCTCTGCACCATCATTGTGAGAGGAAGGGCCGCCGAAGCAGCCCTGAAACTCAATCTCCATCACGTCGAAGGCCATGTTGCGCGGCGGTGGAAACTGGGCCAAGTCGCCGAGGTCACGAATGGAGGCCTCAGGCCCAAACCCGGACAGGCTGGTGTGGAAAGAGTCCCCCAGAAAGCGTTTCGGCCCTTCATAACTTTCCGGCCGAACGGGGCCCAAGTCAGGCGAGCGGAGGCCAGGCCGCTCCCGAGCTAGCGACCGCGGCGCCTCACTGTCCGCGACCAGGGAGGCCTCAAGGTACATTGGATCCTGGTCAAATCCAGCGGCAGGTGGGATGTCGACATAGCGAGCACCAAAGTCAAACTCGCAGACTTGCATGCCTCGCCGCGATGGCGTGTCTGGCACTGCCTGCCCCCCCGCGCGAGGCACAGGTGCAGGCTCGGGCTCCGCGCGTACTCGATTCTGCTGCGGTGTTGACGCGACGTCCGGGATCTCGCGCTCAAGGGGCACGCGGCCGAATCGGCGTATGCCACGCCATGACCACGCCCTGCCTCCCAATGAGCAACATCCCTCTCGTACCATCTGGTACGGATCGGGGGCCCACTTAATCTTCACCTTCTCTAGCGCGCCAGGACCAGCAAGTTCCGCGTCGGCGGCCGCGTCACGCCGGTGACCCCGTCGCTGCCGCGGCCGGAAAGCCGGACCAGAGCCCCTTCGCAACGACGGTCCGCCACCCGCACCGGCCGGCCGGAAGGTGGTGGGGCCAAACGACCGTGATCTGGAAGGTCCGTCGATCCCCGGGTGGTAGCCGTTATAGTTACTGTCAGCACTACCGTCGGAGTCCTGAGCGACGTGGAAGTCATCATCGGACGAGTTTGACGAAGCATCCCAGTCCTGATACTCGACCACGCGCAACCGCGCAAGGTAATGCAGGACCGGCAGGTGGGAGTGGATGGACTCGTGTTCTCTGAGGAACAGAATGCCAGGAACGTGCTGCTCGCGCGGCTCCGGGATAACCAGCAGCTTCTGCTCAGGGATCAGGAGTGGGTGCAGGCACCATGCAGAAACGAAAAGCTCCCTGGCATCGTCTTCGTCCACCCCGTCAGCGTCGTGCGATGCAAGCTCAACCTGGGCGCAAGACGACCCAAGGAGCAGCTGGGCGACAACAGCGTTGAGGGCGTGCGCGGGGAGCCCCTTGATGCCGACAAGGACCTTGAATGTGAACGACGCGGCGGTCGCCCTGGACAACCTGGTCCAGCGCCGCCAGGTAAGGTGGAATGGCGCGGTCCTCTCCGGTGGGGCATGCAGCACCAGCTCTAGGTCTTCTCTACGACTGAAACGGACGATGAAGTCCTCGGGATCGTGCCGCATCACCAACATGGCCGCGTCGTCTACGTTGAAGCGGGAATGAAGATATTCCCTCACCATGGCAGTGGTGACCGGAGGTCTGGTCCCCCCGACGAGGGCCACCAAAGCTAGGGACAGGGCGTCTTCCTCCGCCTGAATCACCTCAGAGCGGGGCACGACCACGACCTCGACAGCCGGGCGGTCATTCTCCGTAAGGCGTCGTTGGCGTTCACGCCGCAGCCGCAGACGCGGGCGAGAACCATCACCAGTACCCACCAGCTCAACGGTCACCGGACGTGCCTGCGCGGGCGCAGCGACGACAGCGCAGCCGGCATCCAAGGGCGGTGCCTGGTTGCCGGCGGGTGGAAAGTCTTGCGCCGCCGGCCGCTCAGCAACAAGAGGTGTCGGCCGCTCGACAGGCCCAGGACTGGGAGGGGCGCAGCATCGCGGGACGGAAGGGGACCTGCCAGTAGATGCCGAGCGAGCCGAGACGGTATCGCCCCGATTCGCGCACCACCGCACCGGGGAAAACCTCCGCCTGAACGTCCCGCGGCGGAGGGTCGCACCGACAGGCGAGCGCCCCCTCTTGGCGCCAGCGAGGGAAGGTAGGCCCCATGGGCAGTTGCGCGCACGGTGGCCTTCACAGCGACAGGTGCGGCAGCGCGACGGGTATCGGCAGTCCGCCTTGACGTGGTCATCCCCCAAGCAGTTGAAGCATAGGCCAACGAGGTCCGCCGGAACAGGCTTCCCCACCGTGGGGGAAGGTCGACGCCGCCAGCGACGATGACTGTGGACCTCCCTGAAGCCGTCAGAGTCCAGCTCAGCAGAAAGGCGCGGCGGGTGGACGACGAGGGAGCGTAGCCTCCCGGAGGGCGGAGGGGGGGCCTCCGCCACGCGACGGTAGCCACGCCGAGCGTCAGCCATGAACCCGCCCCGCCGGTGTTGGCGACGACGTTGACGCGGCCTCCTACGACGGGCGCTATATATATGCAGTACAGGAATTTTCCGCAGCCTTGGGGAAAAAAAGAAGATGGGTTTGAGAAGTGATGGTTTCGTCCTGGACTGGCCGACGCTTGGAGACTGCGATGCGTGCAAACGAACTGGAGGGCAGTGCAGGTTCTTCGAGCTTTCCTTCAAATGCGTCAATTCATCGACTGGTAAGTATCGTCTACTACCTTGTGCTGGAGTACTTTGGATTGGAAAAGCAATACATTAGTAGATGGACAACCTCACCATTGCCGCAATATTCTTTTTGTCTAGTTGGTGCCTCGTATTTACCTGTTCTTGTGAATATGCATTAAACCTGAATTCCTACTATGACATCAAGCAAGCGAAACAAGGCAACAAGTGTTGTTCATAGATAAGATGCACTTGACGCGAACAAGATAAAACAATCAATGCCAGCCTCAAGTTTGAATACTGCTTCCCCTTTGACTTGTCTAGCTCTAGCCCGGCAGCACCACATGGATTTTGAAGTGGTCAGTTCCTAGACTTGGATGGAACTTTGAACTTTGAAGCGCTTCCTCGCATCACTCGCGGCAAATTGTTCTGCACTTCTTCCTTTCCTATCTCTAAAGCCTCTAATAACAAGCCTTAGAAGTGGCTGCAAAAAGTAGCAGGAGCCAATCCCTGTGTATCCAGCAATTTTCTTTTTTTTTCCTATTAAAAAACTGTAGTCAATTGTCAATGGAAAGCAGCAGGCGGCCAGGCTGCTGCTCTATTAATTTGTGCCTTCAGGTTTGATGCACAGGCCGTTTTCTGAAAAGACTGTTCAACCTTTTGTCAGCCAGGAGATTTGGTCCAACCATATGCTTGGTGTTTTCCTGACTAACACGCATATATATAGTAGGGGCATTTGCCAGAGTTTTCAACTTCTTATCTCCATAACTGGTATCAGGGAACGGGGTAATAGGTAATCTGAAAGGGACTGATACTGATACCTGTTCATATTTAATCTCGAACTGATAACAGATGAGGTTCAGCTAAGAGTTGACTCAGGTCTACCAATAGTACCTGATCATCTTCAAGTCTTCTCCCCAAGTCTTCCCTGGATAGATTACCATTCGTTTTCATTAGATATTTCATGCATGCTAGGAATACCACAAAGTGACCTTAGTGCAAGGGCAAGGATAGGAATATTCTCTACAGAACTCAGAAGCCTTTGATCGTGCACAGTGCTGTCCTGTTGTTTGAACATCTTGGCTGCTTCCCCCTTTTATATGCTGTGTATCACGTTCTCCACAGATTCATTGGATGCAATGTCATCTTGATGTCTACTTGTTCGGTTGAGATTGAGATCATGTCTTTGTCTTTTACTTTCTCGGCGCAAGCGAACGCTAGACCAGTTGGTCTGGTTGAGCGCTTTGCACCCTGCCGGCCAGAGTTCGAACCCCCTCGGGGTGGATTTGTTGGCCGGAGGAGGCGCAGTTTATCTGCGGGTTGAAAAAAAATCCCCTCGTCTGTCCCACGCCAAAGCACAGGTCTAAGGCCAGCCCAGTCTCACGGGAGCTGCGGTGCCGCTGTGTATTGGGGGGCAGAGGTTCGGGGGGTTTCTCAACCTGCGTGAGAAGGTTTTCTTCTTAAGCACAGTGCCCGGGGCTGTCTTACCCTCCGCGGGTCAAGTTTTTTTTTCTTTTACTTTCGCGGCTGTCTATATCACTAATGTCCTATCAGAAGCTTCACTTTGTCTTGCACTGACAAATGAGGACATGAGGTGCACTTGTCGTTAAGTAGAGTAATCCAGAAGATTAGTATACTACTTGAGTTTTTTGCATAACTCCAACAAATAACAATCAAACAGTTGACCCTGATGTAATGATGTGCCTAGTAAGGGGCATGCAACAATTTTTATTTTTTTTTCCTGATCGCTGTTAAGAGTCAAAAGATCTTTTTCTCATTTCTCTGAAACTTTATGAGTTGGTTTATTCTCATGATCTCATCTCCTTACGAAACTTTTCTGAACATGCAGGCGGCACAAAGAGGCTTGGGCTCAAAATTGCAGGAGGTAATGAAAACTTTAATTATCAGAATGAAAGATCAGACCTTATTGTGCAGATGTGCATTCTTGCGTTTGACAGTGTTTCCATGCCTCGGCAGCACTAAACATGGCCTCACTTAGCAGTAACTAGACAGTTTACCCCCGCAAACAACTCCATTTTCTAAAAAACAAAGGCAGCTTGCCCTGGACGGTTTTCACTTTCTCTACACTCTTCGTACGTTTTTAGTAAAGATATTAGGATTTAATTATATGTCAAAAATTATAAAAAGGTGATCAACAATTGCTTATTTGAAATTTTAAATTATGTGGAAATTGACCAGCAATTATCCTTGGAGCCATATTAGTTCACTATATGATTTATGACGTGGTTATCCTTGGGGTTTGAACCGGTGTCATAACTCACAAGCAGGAATGGGAGCAGCTCTTCTGTGTGTGATCATACTGAGCATTGGGCTTCTCCTCATGCTACACAAGCGAAGGAAGAGGAAGCGATCTGCGTCACTGGCCGGGCTCATCCGTGATGGGACGCCATTGGCATCGCTCAGGAAAGAGTTCAGCATGACCGGGTCGCCGCGCACGCACATCTTCACTTACGAGGAGCTCGACGAGGCCACCGACGGCTTCAGCGACGAACGCGAGCTCGGCGTCGGCGGCTTCGGCACAGTGTACAAAGGCACGAAAAATGTTTTCAGTTTCAGCTAGTACTGTCCGATGGTTTCATTTCATCAGAGGTTAAAGCTAAGAAATGCGTGCACGTTGACGCTGTGCAGGGACTCTTCGGGACGGGAACGTGGTGGCGGTGAAGCGGCTGTACAAGAACAGCTACAAGAGCGTGGAGCAGTTCCAGAACGAGGTGGAGATCCTGTCGCGGCTGCGCCACCCGAACCTGGTGACGCTCTACGGCTGCACCTCGCCGCGCAGCAGCCGCGACCTGCTCCTCGTCTACGAGTACGTCCCCAACGGCACGCTGGCCGACCACCTCCACGGCGCGCGCGCCTCGGCAACGGATTCCGCGCCGGGGTCCGACCCCGCGCCGCCGCCCACGCTCTCGTGGCCCGTCCGCCTGGGCATCGCCGTGGAGACGGCCAGCGCGCTGGAGTACCTCCACGGCGTGGAGCCGCACCAGGTGGTGCACCGCGACGTGAAGACCAACAACATCCTCCTGGACGAGGCGTTCCACGTGAAGGTGGCCGACTTCGGGCTGTCCCGGCTGTTCCCGGCGCACGCCACGCACGTGTCCACGGCGCCGCAGGGCACGCCCGGGTACGTCGACCCCATGTATCACCAGTGCTACCAGCTCACCGACAAGAGCGACGTGTACAGCTTCGGCGTCGTGCTGGTGGAGCTCATCTCCTCCCAGCCCGCCGTGGACATGAGCCGCGCCCACGCCCCCGGCGGCGGCGACGTCAACCTGGCCAGCATGGCCGTGCACATGATCCAGTGCTACGAGATCGACCGCCTGGTGGACCCGCGGATCGGGTACCGGACTGACGGCGGGACCAAGCGTGCCGTGGACCTCGTCGCTGAGATGGCATTCCGGTGCCTGCAGCCGGAGCAGGACGTGAGGCCGCCCATCAGCGAGGTGCTGGACGCGCTCAGAGAGGCGCAGAGGACGGAGCAGGATGGGTGCGCCGTCAAGGCCAAGGATGATGACATGGGGTTGCTCAAGAAGAGCAGGGACGGCTCGCCGGACTCCGTCATGTATCAGTGGACCAGCCCATCCACCACTACCCATAACAGCAGTTGAAGGTTCAGTCAGAAAATGAAACATGTCAGTGACCTGTGTGCAGCGTGCTCTATCACTTATAAGGTTAGGTAACCTGTAAATTGATGCGTTTGTGGAAGAGAGTGTTTTTGTTCAGAAAATTTGCCTCTCTGAAAGCTTCTTTGTACAGTAAGTTTGTATGGATGATAGAGAATTCAGCTTCTGCGTCAACTGAAACATCTAGCATTCACCGAAAATTTGCCTCTCTGAAAGCTTCTTTGTACAGTAAGTTTGTATGGATAATTATATTGCTGTACACGTAAGATGGAATGCCGTGCTGCATACTTCCGATTGGAGGAATCTTTCCGCATTTCCATATTCATACTTGCACAAGCACAACAAACTTTGTGTGACTTCCCACACCTTCAGGTTGTTGGCCACGGCTTCTGCTGACATGCAGACAAAAAGACCAGTCTATTTCATCTTCAGAATATACAAAGTAGAAAGCATACTTTATAATCTTTCAGTCAGCGAACCAAGACTTTTTTTTGCATCCCCAAATTATACATTTTTTGTGTACTACATCGTACATCCGTCCCAAGACAAATGCTTTGGTAATCTTCTGTTGGACGTTCACACACCTTGCGTGAATCTGAATCATCCGCAGTACAGGGAGTCAGTCGCGCTCGCGCAAGGTACAGCCAGTGTCCAATTTTGCATGATCTCCGACTTGAGCAACAAGGGGACCCAATTTTTGGGCAAAAACATACACTGCTCTTCTCTGCAATGCTGGTTGGACATGCAGAAAAATACTCGTGCAAGTGCAATACAACAATCATCAACAATGCATCATCTAGTACGATCTCCTCTGCATCTGTTCGTACTGCTCTTCTTCTCCAGCCTCGCCGCGGCCTCTGCCGCCACAGAGCGGATCCCGAACTCCACCACGTCGTCGTCGTCGTGCCCGTCGTACCGGTGCGGCCACACCGTGGACATCCGGTACCCGTTCTGGATCGACGACGACAGCGCGAGCGCCGGCAACGTCTCCTCCTCCTCCTCGTCCACCCACTGCGGGTACCCGAGCCTGCGCCTGGAGTGCCGGCGCGAGACGCCGGTGCTGCCGCTCCCGTCGGGGGACTACGCCGTGACGCACATCATGTACGGCGATCGCACGCTGTCGCTCTTCGACCTGGGCGTGTTCTCGCTGTCCAACACCTGCCCGCTGGTGGGCCGCAACCTGTCCCTCCCCGCGGGATCGCCGCCGCCGCTGTCGCTCACGCCCCGGGACGCCAACCTCACCTTCTTCGTGCACTGCTCCTTCGTGGGCATCCCCGCGCACCTCGTGGCGTGCCTCGAGGGCGACGGCAGGCACCACTCGTACGTGTTCCGCGACGGCGACGAGCTCGCGCCGTACGGGTACGCGGGCCTGTGCCAGGACGTCATCGGCATGCCCGTGCTGCGGAGGTCCCTGCTCGGCGCCGGCGCCGGGGGCACCACCAGCAGCCCGCTGGACGCCGTCGTGCCCGCGCTTAACATGGGGTTCGAGCTGAGCTGGACGCCGGAGACGGACGGGGAGTGCGGACAGTGCGAGAGAGCCGGCGGCCTGTGCGGGCGCCGTCGGCAGGCGGGGCACGGGCCGTGGACCTTCGCGTGCTTCCGGGCTGCGGCGAACCCAGCGTGGAGTCCTCCGAAAACTCCAGGTACGCATGCATATATTGCTCTCCTCAGCCCTCTAGGCGTGTTCTATAGAGATTTCCTATATTTTTGCTGCGTCAAGGTTTAATTATAAATGGGCTTAACAATATGTAGCTGTCCGAGACGCGTAGTTAAGAATTGGCCTGACAGCAAGTTAGGCAAACTATAAAGGATGGCCCATGTACAGTGGGCCGTAGCCCGTATAGGGCCTGGTCTCAGGTGGACTTAAGATTTGTTGAATTGGTTCAATCGGCACGATGAGACGTGAGACCTCAAGCCGGGCATCGTTAGGGCTGGTTCCTTCGGTTTCTTTAGAACGAGTCATTGGAATGATTCCTAGTTGAAATGATTTACTAACTTGTATAATTTTAATAAGTTGGATAAGTTGGAATGGTTTCTAGGTCCGATGCGGGCTTAACGAATAGACTCTTAAAGGGTCATTTGGTGCGGTTTAGCTTCGGCTCCGGTAGCAACTTTAGCAGAAAAGCGATATCAAACACCCAAGAGGATGAGCTGTTTTTCTGGGTCCAAAGGAGGAGATGGGACCCTTTTTTATATGAATGGGCTACTTTTTGACACTTCTACTCTAGCTCTTGTTCCAAATGAGCTTTTGGAAGAGAAGCCATGCCAAAAAGGTACTAAAGGCCTGTTTGGTTGCTCCCTATCACTATCAGGCAAGTTTGCAACTAGGCAAGTATCTAGACCTTAGGTCACCAAAATCCAACACTTGAGAATCCTTGCCGGGACCAGGAATCTTCTCAGTCCTTCAACCAAACAAGCCCTAAGATTTGGTCTTGTCGGTTGTTTGATCCATTCCCTACCACATCTATTTCGGTTTATTGACCCCTAGCAACCCTAAGAGCAAGTCACCGTAGTAGTCACTGCCAACACACTATGACGTTGTACTTGAAATCGAAATCCAAACACTATGATCATGGTGCTCGGCAAGTTAGCACTACGATACATTACCTTCGGTGATCATTGGCCCATCAGGGTTGTGTTTTTGGGTTTTTAGGTTGACAAATAGTCCAAACCCCAAACCCTAGCACATTACCTTTATGGTCACTCGGGTTGTGTTTTAGGATTTGTGGGTTGTCAAATACCCAGAAACAATATGTGTTGGAAGGTTGATCATGCAGAGACGCCATGGCCACATAAGTAGAGTTATGGTATAACATATATTGGTGGTGTCTGTTTAGGTAATTTAATGTCGAAGGAGGTATTGAAGGAGTTGACGAAGATAGAAGATAACGGTGGGAAAGTGAGAAAAGGCACCTAGAGCACTGGTTAAAAGATAAGGAAGTAGGCTGGTAATAGTGTGGGAACATTATGGCTTATAATGAAATGCTGGTCAAGATTCGTGAATTTCAATGTTTATACTGATAAACAATATGTTATTTTCCATTAAAAATTATATTTTTAAGTTTTTAGTGGTATATAGTTTCTATGTCCAGTGTAGAACATGTATGCGGTATTTACTGGAGGCTTACAAGTAAGTCACATGATAAAAAAATGGAGAAAATAAAGAACTAGTTGGGCGACCAAACTAAAGATAGGTATCTTAGGAGACTGTCCGCCAATTGGGCTAGGTGAGTATGTGATGCTCATTCAAATAAATTCAGACTTCATATCATTGATGGACACAAATTGTTGTAACTCGCATAAGCACATGTGCGGTTTGGAAAGTAGAAAAAGTGAGTCGAAAGAAAGCCATTCGAAAAAAACATTCGTTCTTTAATATTAAAAGTACAGATTTATTATATACTCCCTCCGTCCTAGAATGCTAGTCGTTCTAGCAGCCGGAGAGATTACCAAGGAATGAACAAATGACCCTGGTTACCCCTGTACTGCAATCAAGTACGTGACCAAAAGTTGCTGCTAATTGGACATGTGGAGTGGGTGGGTGCCGAGCGGATGCACAGTTGGAGAGGGCAAAGGCTGCTGCACCTGACTAGCTAGGCTGCTTCACTTGCACTGGCTAGGCTGCTGCGACCGCAATCAAGCTAAAACGTCAAGCTTTTTGGTACGTATTTTGAATGCTAGAACGTCTTTAATTCTAAGGCAAAGGGAGTAGTATTGTAAAATCGTAGTATTGCGATTAAATTTTATGTAAAATCCTATGAAGCTTTTATGTAGGATCGGTTGATTGGGATACTAAAAAATTTAAGATGCATGATAGGATCGTTATCGTTTTGAGTATACAGGCAGCAGGTAACGGTGGACATCACCTCTCACGAGTCTTTTTTTTTTTTTTGAGCAACGCACGAGTCACTGCTGAGTTGGTGGCACTACCGTGTTTGGGCCGTTTTGCTGAAAATAGGAAACCCCATCGATCCGTTTGTGCCCCATTGGGCCCATTCGCTGCCTCGTGGGTGTACAGTTTCTCTAGTCGAACAGTAACAGCTGTTGCGTTGCGGGCAACGAAATGCACGCCACGACTTCATTTAGGTACTCGTAGACTATTTATTATATCTTATTTATGGTATTTTATTAACGTGGCAACATATTTATTGAAAAAAGAGAAAGAAAAAACAAGACTCCAAGTCTTATTTAGACTCTAAATCCATAATATTCAAGACAATAAATAGTTTTAGACTCTATGATAAAGTCTGCATTGTGAGTGCCCTTGTCACTATGGCAGGAGGTAGGAGTAGCATGCAACTACTCCGCCTTTCTAAATAAAAGTATGCAACTACTCCCGTTTTCCAGCTCGTTTGGGGAGGGTAAAAAAAAAGGATCGAATGCGAAATTTCGATTCAGCTGCTCGCACTTGGCCCAACTGGCCTCTTGCTTGACTAGTTCAACTGGAAGTGGAGCTGCGAGCCTGCGACGCGATGTGAACGTCCGGGACCGATGCACATGTATCCCACCCATTCTCGAGTTTTCTCGTCGAGTAGAATCCGGGAAAAAGAAGGCGACGCGCAACTTGTTCCGCTTCCACAAACTCTACGGTTCTACGAACTCATCGTCTTCAAACGCGACGTGCGATGCACGATGACTCAACATGCAAGCGTAGTCTCCCGATGTCGAGTTTTCTTTTCACCCAAGAGGCACGACGCGTGATTTGTTTTGTTCCAGTCCCAAAATTCCACGTACGTACGTACTCGTCTTCAGTCTTCACTCGTTTCTGCTGACAAAGTGGTAAAAATGGTAATAATTGGTAACACGTACCAGTAGTCTTCAGACGAGACCCACACTTAATTCACATATACTCATCAGACTCCTCAGACTGTCTGCACTCGTTTACGGTAAAATTTCCTGGAGGATGCGATACCGGAAATTATCTCCGCAGCCGTGTACGCTAAACTGTCCGGTATGCAAGGAGACAGCCGATCGTCCGCTATTTTCACAGGAGGTAGCGGCCCTCCGCTACATGCAAGCGAGAGAGCTGGAGAGAGAGGAGAGAGGAGAGAGAGCGCGGGCCCCACTATTTTCTGGTAACAAAAAAAATACTATAACTCATAAATCAAAAATCCAAATTAAATTTTGATTGCACCATTAAATTCGTCTTAATAAATCCTTCAAAACTAGATCACACATGGATATATTTAGATAAAGTGATAAGTGGGTCCCACGGTGGATAGAGTGGATAGAGGATGATATAGAGGATGGATGGGTGCGGGAGAATTAAGTATAGAGGAGAGAATCTTGCTGACTAGGACATATAGAGGATGAATATAGAGGTCCATGAGTGCGGATAGCCTCAGTCCTCAGTCCTCAGTCCTCAGTCATCAGCTTGGACTAGCAGACACGTTCTTTTGCTCGGGTAGTTTAGGTCCTGTTTAGTTCCCAAAATGACCTAAAAAATTTTACACGGTATCCGTCACATCGAATCTTTGACGCATGCATGGAGCATTAAATGTAAGTAAAAAAAATAACTAATTGCATAATTTGTCTGTAAGTGTCGAGACAAATCTTTTGAGCTAAGTTAGTCCATGGTTGGACAAATTTTGTCAAATAACAACGAAAATGCTACAGGAATTTTTCCTAAAAAATTTTGAGCTCTAAACAAGGCCTTAGTTAAAAGGTGTTTCATCAATAAGTGCTCACACCAAACCGATCTTCAGGGGACCCACGACATATAGACCCATACGTCGGGCCTGCTCTCACCGGCTCGGAACGTAGGAATTGAAAAACATAGAAATAAAAAAAATATAGAAATAGTATAGGGATGCATGCGGAAAACAGAGGATCGTAAAACGTAACAATATTGGGTGAAAGGTTGTCTGGTAGGAGCATAGGAAAAATGAAGGATTCATTTTACAGGAATGTCAAGATCGAATAAAAATAACAACATGTGTTTTCTCTCTTTGAGGTTAGGTAGAACAAGCCATAATGGACCATTAGTTACTAGCATCAGGATTTATTAACTTCTCGTACTTCGTGCATATTATTTTTTCAAAAGATACGCGTGGATGTTAGAAATCCTGTGGAATTAAGACATAGGATATGAAATCCTATGGAATAATAGGCCTCGTTCAGTTCCCAACTTTAGGGCCAAATTTTACTATGCAAAAAGAAGATTTTCCGTCACATCAAAATTCTGGCATATGTATAGAGTACTAAATATAGATGAAATCAAAAACTAATTGCACAGTTTTGTTGTACTTTACGAAACGAACATTTTGAGCTTAATTAATCAATGTTTGAACAATTATTACTAAATAAAAACAAAAATGCTAAAGTGTTGCATAGTGATTTAGTCATTCCCAGATTGGGAACTAAACAAGACCATAGTAGTGCTTCGTGCCAACTAAACCATAGGATAGGAAACTTTCCTTTCACCAACAGTATTCCTCTAAAATTCCTTCAAAAATCCTGTCATCCAAGGAGCCATAAGAGGTCCACATCAGCTTCCTCCTCAAAAGCCTCCTGCCTCCCGCGTCTCAGTCACCAGAAGTCAAACTCGGACCGGTCAGCTCATTCCGCAACACCCTTCGCGTCTTGCTGTCTTCCGTAACCTGGCCCGTTGCATGCATCAGCACCTTGTTTAGTTGGTGAAGAGTTACAATTTTTTTTAACCGTAGCACTTTCGTCTGTATTTGATAATTAGTGTTCAATTATAGATTAACTATGCTCAAAAGATTCGTCTCGTGATTTATAACTAAACTGTATAATTAGTTATTTTTTATTTATATTTAATGCTTCATGCATGTATGTAAAAATTGATGAGATATAGAAAGAGTAAAAAAATTTAACTTTAGCCTACCAACTAAACAAGGCGCAGGCCATCAGCCACGGCCACCTTCTTTTGCGAGTTGTTCCCAAATCTTTCGCCCCTCAACTCGCAACTAGCAGCGCAAAGATGCACGCGTGTTCTGCTCCCACCGTTGTCCTGCTCCTGTGCCCAGCCATGCTACTGCTCGCTCTGCTAGTGCTAGCCACTCCCACCACCGCTGTCGCCGCCGTAAACATGTCGACGGTGCCATGCGCGCCGGCGCCGTGCGGGAACCTCAACATCTCCTACCCGTTCTGGCTCGCCGGCACGCATCAGCCGTGCTGCGGCTACAAGGCCTTCCAGGTCACCTGCAAGGAGCGGAAGAAGCAGGTGTATCTGAAGAACTCGTACTGGACGTACCAGATCCTGGACATCTCATACGTAGTCACCAACGTCAACCTGCCGGAAGACGATTCTTATTGCGACCTCAGCACGTTCATCGGCAACGCCTCCTCGGACCTGAGCGCTGCGCCGTTCAAGATTAGCAACAAAAACCAGGAGCTGTTCTTCCTCAGCGAATGCCAAGGCCAGGCATCTTCTTGGGCGCCAGTGAATTGTGCCGCGAACAACACGCCCGACTCGTTCGCCTGGCTTACTGGGAACTACAGTCCCGACAACAATCCGAAGCAGCTGCCGGGGAACTGCACAGTGGCGTCATTGAGATGCCGGTGCTGGGATACCAGGGGGCGGTGGCGGCCGACTACGACCGCCTAATCAAGGGTGGGTTTCTCCTGGATCTGCACGGCAGACAACTACACGGCAGAGGACTGCGCGCCTTGCGCGCAGACTGGCGGCCAGTGCCGGGTCGATGCCGGCGAGGATCTGCTGGTGTGCCACTGCTCCGACGGCGAGGACTCGTTTATTTGCGGTCAGTATGTTTATGCTTACGATTCAGTAATTCATTTTGTTTCTCTACTGTTTCCTCCTTGATTTGCCTGCATGCGCTATATTCGACTCGAAACCAACTTACGTGCCTACTGCCTAGTATTAGCAAAACACAGTATATCAAGCACGAAAGAAAATGTCTTTACTTTATTAATTAAATCGTCAACTAAATTGCTGCCTAAGCTATCACACGCACCGTTAAACTCGTTTTAACATCTATTTCATGAAAACGCGCTCAGCTTGCTCTTGGTTCCCAGTCCGGTCCCCTGACAGTCTCTAGGGCGCTCTAAGGGTGTGTTCATTTGAGATTAGAGTGTCAACCATCATTCTATCTTACATGGTAAACTGAAAACATGCAAAGATACTATACATATTGAATTTTCAGGATTACTGTACTTTGGTAATGAACAAACAACTATGTGTGCGTGTGTGTGAGAGACAGAGAGCATGCTGGAACAGTGTGTGTAATGCATAGTACCGTGTGTTACGAAACTCTGCATTACTCAACCCACTAAGATTCAAATCATGAAGCAGTACAAATAATTTTCAGAAGCTGAACTAAATATAGCCTTAGTTGGTGTGGCAGGACATTACCTCCACTATGAAAAAAATCCACATTTTTAGATAGTTTATGCTTTTTACTTTTTGTGAAAAACAATTTGGCGTACATTTATAGCTTTAATATTAATAACTTATTTTTTCGAACGGATGGGATTATAATAAACTGAGAGTACAATTATATCCCTATTTACACCCAAGTGTCCAGACAATATAAGAAATATATACTACAGTATGTGCACAGACCAGAGCCCCCTAATGACCAAAGTCCAGTAATTTGGAGGGACGAAGATATAGATAAGAACAAGATCTAGCCAATGTACTCCCTCCATTTCAAATTTTAATTTATTTTGACTTTTATAATGTATATCTAGATGTAAAAGTCATATATCCAAAAAAAGCAAAATGACACAGATTTTGGAATGGAAGGAGTAGAAGACACGTTGAGCTGCGCGGTCCAAACTCCAAACTAGGAATGATGGTGGCACCAGTGTTCTCTAACGTCGTTACCTAACAGATTTAATCAAAACACGACCAGACATGTTTCTTCAATCGATTAAAGACTCGAATATTACCATTTTCAAATATCACGCCCTTGTAAGGAACATCCGCCTAAAAACGCGGGAAGTTTTAGGTGAGTTTCAGTGGCTATTGGAGTTAGGCCATCTCCAATGGTAGGAAAAAAGCGACTCATAGTACTAGCTGGATCATGATGAATAGAACCATATCGTTGCAGCGATATTAGAAGAGAGAATGTGTGTGAGGTTTGCGCTTTTTTATTTGTATATGTGCGTCCAGATGGTAGAAAGAGTCGATTTACCACTTGACAGAAGTATGAGTCAAACCAAACATCATACGTGTGTCAGCTTTCTCACTTCTAAAATACTATTGGATCACACTTCAACCAGTGAGTACTGTCATCACCCATACAATCTCTATGCCGCAAACATTAACACCATGCATTTTTTTTATTTTAGTAGTTAATACATTTCGGTTGCACACGTTGTACGGTATCCAGTGATGAAAGCGGACGGAAACGGACGGAAAATCGCTCTACCGTTTTCATTTTCATATTTTTAAACGGAAACGGGAGCGGGAGCCGGACAGCCGGAAACGAAAACGGTAGCGAGATAAACGGTAATACGAAAACGGGTAAATACGGTCGGAAAATAGACGGAAACGAACGGTAAGCGGAAACTTAAGCCGGAACATGTATGCCGCATATAAAATATATATTGCCCAGTGCCCACACATAAATACGCTCGTAGATGAATGAATTATCAGATGATGAAAGGGCGGACACTGGCACACTGCTGTGCACTCTACCAAAACAAAAAAAAATGATGACTTTAATATATATGTGATATGTCCACACAGATGAAAAGAAAAATAAAAGCAACTCAGGCATGTGCTTTCATGGCCCAACAGGCCCAACATCTCCTCAAAAAAAAACAGGCCCAACAGGCCCATCCCGTTTTGAAGAAAAACGGGACGAAAAACGGGATATCCCGGTTAAAAACGGGATACCGCAAATACGGACGGACAAATGCTCTACCGTTTTCGGTCCCGTTTCCGTTTACTCCATCCCGTTTTCGGTCCCGTTTCCGTTTATCCCGGAAAAAACGAAAACGGTCGGGAAAAAACGGTATACGGTTGCGGACGAAACGGGATTCATCCCGTCCGTTTTCATCCTTGACGGTATCTCATCTTTTCTATTAAAATGCATTCCTAACACATGAAAGTCAAGCTGAGAAAATTCTACTCCTACTAAACAGTGCTGTATCAAGACAAATTCTCGTTGACTGCACTCTGTATCGTGAATCCCTCGTAATGAAGTGGCCAATTTCAGACAAATCGGCTCTCTCTCCATCCGCTATCTACCTCAACGATAATCCATTCTGACAAGCCACAAAAAATGGCATAAATAAACCGTGAGCGTCCATACTCCTTTCGGCATTCGCTCCGACCTCCGACGATAGCATAGCCACAGGCCGCGCCCCCGCCCCGTGGCTCGTGTACCTGAGCCGGCGGAGCTACGAGGCCGGCGGGGGCCCCGTGCAGGACGCGACGTCGACGGGTTGAAAACTTGAAAGTACTCGGCCGTGCTGCCCGGGTCGCCGGAGCTAAGAGCGCTGGACGACTACGCGAGGCTCGTGAGGCGCGGGTTCTCGTTTCGCTGGATCAGTAGAATCAGTAGCTATCTAGCAATGTTTTTCTCTCATAACAAACTAGCGAACAGTACTTTCAACCTCAATAAACCCGCGAAACGAACAGGGTGGGAGTGGACGGTGTCCAGGGATTGCGCGGCGTGCAACAAGAGCGGAGGACAGTGCCGGCGCGGATGCGTTCAGATGCCTCTGCCCCGACGGCCGCCTGCAGCCGGCGACGTGTGCGCGCGGTGAGTTTACTGTTCCCGCGATTCGTTACAAAGCCTTTCCCTATTTCTAACCTTGCATAACTAGAATCTGCTCGAATACTAGTCGTTTTCTGTGTGGCCTGCCATGCATCAGTCTGCCCATCAATGTAAGCGCATGAACGCCAATGCGGAGACATTACGTGCCAACTGTCCAAATCACTAGTCTGTTCAAAGGCGAACAAAGCCACACGTTTGGGATGGGTATTTCTGTTCCCTTTGGCAGGTTCTGTCTTGTACTTTTGAAAAGCTCGTGGGCGAAATGAGAAACGATGACAGTTGACGCCATCGCAACAACCTTGAGGCATCTGCCATCGATCACTGTCATTCTGTTTTACTCTGTAGAAAAAGTCAGATAAGCATATGGACTGGTCTAATATTTCTGCTGATTTTCGTCTTCATCTCCCGCGCGCCTTCTGTTTGACAATCTGATCTCACAAAACTCACATTTCTTTCCTGTACCTCTCTGCCTCCAACTCTCTCTTTCTTTTCCACCTTCTTTTATATAATCCCGCTCGCTGATTGACAGCTAATACAGTACTATGGTTAATGTGTCAACTGGAAAAAGCTTGTTTCACTGTACTTTGGATAAATCTAGTACCAACGTTTCAGAATGGAAGTAAAGGATAGGGACTCGACCAATTAACAAGGATAGCAAGATGCAAACTTGTTAAGGGGCACCAAGTCATCAATAGACACAACCTTCTAGTGACGTGTAAACCACGCCAGTTCAAAATTTGTGTGATTGTCGTTCAAGGTCAAAATTGACACTGTGATACAACTGCCGATTGTGTGTTTATGTGAGATTACGAGGGTTTGTATGTAGTGAACCAACATATTAATCTTATAGAGTTCATACCATGACCCAACATTTTATATGAAGCGAGGACGAAAGTGGAGTGGCTTGGTGGAAGTGTATGGTTTACGCAACACAACCTTCGTGTGCCAGACGGGGGCGCGGACATATGGCACATTGCACGTGTTTGGCTTAGTGTGGTTGCATAGCGTGGCATAAGTGCCAGCACTAGACAGTGACATATGTGTTAGAGAACTGTTTGGTTATCTTTTGCCTAGTTACGTGCATGTTAGTCTGATGAGGAGGTCGATCCCATTAGGCAGGAGGGATGTACGTGACATATTGATCTAGTTTGAATTAGGCCCATGGTTGGATGGTGGTGTGACATTGTGGATATTTAAGTTATATCTCGGTGGTTAAGGGTTGGTTAGACATATGGCTTCCAGAGTTTTGTATCGCTAACTCCGAGATAACCCATTTTTACAAAGTGAGGACAAAAGTGTTAATGTGCTATATTATATACGTATGTGGGTAGCAAATTTCAAAGTGTGTTAGAAAGTGCGTTGGGTGCTCATATAAGTCGAAATCATGATTTTATCATGCACTTGATGATACAATCTTTGTTGATCGGGTAGATTTTACTATTTCATTGTTTGATATTTATATCACGGTTTTATAAAACGGAATTGCTAGTGTCCGGACTTTCAATCCGGGCGCAAGCGTTCGGACAGTGCCTATGCAAGGAGGGAGTGAACGCCTAGCGCGTCGGGCTCGCGAGCAAGCGCACTAGCAGTGGGCCCGTGCTGCCCTGGACGTCATTCACATCGCCGGCCGCTTATCACGTGCTTCCCATGTGCAACACCCGATCTATTTTTGAAATATCCAGATGCAACAATTGCAACATAAAAAATAAATAGATGAAACACTTGAAATAAGCGTCCGAAACACTTGCAAAAACGTCTGAAAAACATTTGAAAACCATTGCAAACATATGCAACATACAAATGAAACACTTGCAAACATACATATGAAACACCTGAAAACACTTAAAAATATATGCTTACAACATGCATGTATATGCAACATTAAGATCTACTTTTGCAACATCCAAATAAAACACTTGCAACATACGTCTGGAACAGATGAAACATTTGTAACATACACTTGAAACATACGTGTATAGCCATTACAACATGTGCAACATCCCGATCTGTTTTTGCAACATCGATATACAATAGTTGTAACATACCTCTGGAACATCTGAAACACTTGAAATATACTCATACAACATGTGCTAGTCAGGGGGACATTAATGACCCAGTGTACACCTAGCCGTAGGCCTCTACATCCTGTCGACGTGCGAGGTTGTTGGGGACGTAGGCGCATGCCTCTCCTACCTCCCCTTCCGCAATGGGTGAGGTGGATGGAGGCGCGGCACTGGATGGTGGCACAGACCGCAAAGCAGCCAGGGATGGGGGCGCAGAGCAGTCAGGGATGGCGCGCGGGTGTGGTGCCGCCGCACGGGAGAAAGGCTGCGGTGGGCGGGTGCGCTGCTTGCGGTGGACGGCCCTGCGCAGCTACGCTGAAGAAGACGAGAGCCTTTTTTTGTGAAGATACAGAGGTGGAGTGTATGAAGCAGCGAGCGGAGTGCGAATGCGGGGCATCCGAAGGGACGGACACCTGCATCCTATCATTATCGTTAATAGAAATAGCTTATTCACATAGCAGGTTTTCCACGTCCACAATTGTGTTTGGTTGGTTGTTTTAGTTGACACATCTTATGGGCCAACAAAGGTCCACGCATCTAAAGAGGCAAGTACAACCAACACAAATATGATAATTAAAAAAACAGAATTACTCAATAGCAGTTGTCCGCTATCCTGCTTATCCGTCAGTCGACGGGAAAAAAATTCTCAGCAACTCTGCTGTACCGTGGCTCCCATCCAGCACCAAGGGCCTGTTTAGTTTCAAAAATTTTGCAAAATTTTTTAAGATTTCTCATCACATCGAATCTTTAGACGCATGCATGAATCATTAAATATAGATAAAAAATAAAACTAATTACACAGTTTAGACAAAATTCACGAGACGAATCTTTTAAACCTAATTAAACTATGATTGGACACTAATTATCAAATAACAACGAAAATACTACAGTACCATTTCCAAAATATTTCGCGAACTAAACAACGTTCTGCGTGAATCTGTACAGCACGACGGCGCCCATGCGCCGAGAACGCCTACGAGCCCTTAGGACTAGAGACTGCACCGGCACCTAGGGCTTGTTTAGTTGCACCCCAGAATGTTAAATTTTTTAAGATTCTCCGTCACATCGAATCTTTGGACACATGCATGAAGCATTAAATATAGATAAAAAATAAAACTAATTACACAGTTTAGACAAAATGGATGAGACGAATCTTTTAAGCCTAATTAGACCATGATTGACAATATTTATCAAATAACAATGAAAATGCTACAGTAGCGTTTTGTCAAAAATTTTAGCATCCAAATGGTACCCTGGCGATCAAGTGCATGGTGCCCATGCTTCTGCTGCGTTTTCGAGCCACGGAGTAGTAACAAGCAAGGCAATTATTGACGTTTCTTTTGCGGGTCGCCGTACGGCCATCACATGGGATGGGCAGCCGTGAGATTAGGATGGTGACTGATGGTTAGCTTAACCATCAGTCACATGTAACGGAGACTTAAAAAAAATATATCACCGCAGATATATAGATGTAGCAAAAGCTCCAAAATCAATTTTTTGTTTAAAAAAGAACGGGGAACTCGAAAGTCGAAATTGAGAACAGTAGAAGAACGATAGACTAGTGCCTTTCATCATCTCTTACAAGTCATAGCAAGGGAAAAAGTTTGTCAGTTATAAGACAACACTGACTTTCCTACTCCTGTTGTCCTGTTGATTAAAAAGGTCCAACAAACCGGAAAGAAGACTAGTCAATCATCAATCAAGCAATCTTCTTTCCGGTTTACAATTGCTATTTCTCTTTCGACCTTCTCCTCTCATCACTCATCTACGTCGATCCCCAATCGCCTCCATTATTTCTCGTGCTGGCACCGTCTCCATTAATTCGGTGGATAGCTGGAACTCTTGATGCATCCCACCGTACTGTTCGCCCCTTTCTTGGCCTCCTTGCTCCTCCTCCTCCTCCGTGACCACGCCAGCGCCGACTGCGAGCCGGCGGCATGCGGGAACCTCACCCTCAGGTACCCGTTCTGGCTCGGCAGCAGCACCAGCAGCCAGCCGCCTTCACCCTGTGGCTACCCGGCCTTCGAGGTCTGGTGCAGCGGCGACGGCCGCGTAGCCTCCTTGAAGGGCTCCTCCATCCACGTCCTGAGCATCGACTACACCACCAACTCCCTCGTCGCCTGCCACGCCAAGCTCGCCGGCGACGACGGCGTGTGCAAAATCGACTTCAACGTGTCCTCCAGCATCGCGCTCAGCCAGTTCAAAATTAGCCCACAGAACCGTGCCCTGTGCTTCCTCTACGACTGCAACAACGGCACGGCCCCGAGCGGCCCCGAGTACGTGAACACCACCTCCAACTGCAGTACTCCGATCTATGCGTACCTCGCCGGGGCCTACTACTGGGACAAGCCGCCGGCGCCGATCACGACGTGGAGATGCGAGTTCGCCTACATGCCGGTGCTGGGGTCGGAGGCGGCGGTCATGACGGCGGCCAACTACAGCCGGCTGCTGAAGGACGGGTTCGTCCTGGACTGGGAGGTGGCCGGCGTCGGCGACTGCCGAGCCTGCAACGCCAGCGGCGGGCAGTGTCGGTACGACGGCGCCGCCGCGGAGTTCTGGTGCCTCTGCCCCGACGGCAGGCGCGCGCGGTCGACATGCGTCGGTGAGTCCCACCACCATGCTCCCCCACTTGCCCATGCATGTGCATCCATCTACAGTAGTCGCGTGTGTGTGGACGCCGGCGGCCGTCGCGGACTCGGCACGTACGTTGGCGTCGGGCGTCGCGTCGCGTCAGTGCTGCCCACTGGAGCGAGCGTATCCTTCCTACTTCCTAGGCCCCATGGAGATGTAGCTAGGTGCTTAGGCCCTATTTGATTGTGGGGGAGTAAATTTTAGTTCCTATCACATCGAATGTTTAGACACATGCATGGAGTACTAATTATAGACTATTTACGAAACTAAAAATATAGGATGAGGATAATTTGCGAGACGATTTTTTTAAATCTAATTAGTCCATGATTAGCACTAATTGCTACCGTAACAAATGTGCTAATGATAGATTAATTAGACTTAATAAATTCATCTCATGGATTATCCACCGAATATATAATTTATTTTTTAATTATTATCTAAAAACTCTATAGTCAATTTCGATCAAAGTTCAATATAACACGAACTAAACTTTAGCTTGCTCAAGCATACACCCCCTTACTGACACTAATTGCAGCACGTACTGGTTCTCGTGTCACTCTCAGTCTCAGCAACCTTGGCTAGCTCCCCTCAATTCACCGGTAGCTCTGGCACGCGGCAGCTGCAGTGAGTGACATTTGACGAGTTGCCGGGACTGTGTGGTGCGCGCACTGGCCACGCCGCAATCCTATAGGCAAACGCGTGTGAAATCACTGATGCCATCTTCCCTGCCGGCGCAGCGGAGTGCTCGCCGTCGCCGGATGTCAACTTCACCTGCCATGCCAATGCCATGAATTAGCTTTCTCGTGTCCTCTTCGCGTATGATTGTTCTCGTTAGTGCTCTGACGACCGAATCAAACGAAAGAAGATGAGCACTTGCCTGAAGCTTCGGCCTCGTTTAGATACCCAAATTCACTCCCAAATTTCACTATGCAAAAAGAAGATTCTCCATCATATCAAAATATCGGCACATGTATGAAGTACTAAATGTAGATGAAATCAAAAACTAATTGCACAGTTTTGTTGTACTTTGTGAGACGAATATTTTAAGCCTAATTAATCAATATTTGGACGATTATTACCAAATAAAAACAAAATTACTACAATATAACGAGACATTTACTATGCAAAATTTGGATCTGAATCTAAACTGGGCCTTCGGTGCCTTTGCCGTCATCCAAACTTTATTGCTATTCCTGGTAGTAGGTTGCCGTTAGCATTACCAAAATGCCCCATTTGAGGCAAGTGGGTCCACAACTTGTGCAGTATGGCTACGGCACTGACGAAGCCAGGGAAGGGGCCGGCACCGTCTAACCTTGATGTTTTTTTTTTCCTATTATTATATACACACTTTAGTGATCTAACTAATCCACCATGTAATTAAAGAGTAAAATAGACTCCCTATTGACATTTGTCTCTCCGTGGCCATCAATTTGGCGCTTTGATTTTCTTGTCGAAATTAATCAGAGGCACTATTTTATGATATGCATGACTCTCATCAAGTAGCTTCAGTTTGAAAGTTGTTGGATCCCAACTCGAATTACAAGTAAATATTGTCCTGCAGTGTCTCTGTCTCTTTGATTTCGAAATATGGACAAATATCTTTTAGTGAGGTTGAGCCTCATGATAGCATTACAAGTTTGGTGATGCCCTTATGATATTTGCTTAGAGGAGGATCTACTACTTTGCTGGTGCAACTACTCTCTTCTCTCACCAACCCTCTCACCAAAACGAAAAATTGCACTTCCATATACCAGTTCGACCATGAGCTCAACTTTATTTAAGTGTGAGAATTAAAATGATTCAACTAGGGTGGCCATTACTTCAAACTGAACAAAGACAACTTTCAACTAGCATCCAACTTTCAATGGAGACTTGATTGGAACTTTCAATAAAAAAAACCCAAATTTTGTCCTTTCCAATTTCATCATCACTTTCAAACTAACTATCAACTTCTTACTTTCAAGTGTTTGATTCAACCCACAATATTATAAAAGAGAAAGAGAACTCAAAGGGAAAAGTATTAATACATACTCCCTCAATTTGAAATTGTAAGTTTTTTTGACTTTTCTAGATATTTTTTTCCTATATATATCTAGAAATAGCATATATCTAGATGCATAATAAAACCTATGAAAAAAATAAAAAACGGCTTGCAATTGGGAGCGCATGGAGTATTTGATATTGTTAAAGTATAGTGAATTGTCTCTATATTCTCCATCAGCTTAAACTCTTAGATTGAACTGGTTAGTGCATGTGACTTAATATCGAATCACGGTTAAAGATACCAAGTTCAATTCTCAGTTATCATAATTGAATAAAATAATTATTGCTTGTTTAGATTCCACCACATACAAGGCTTGTGGGAAGCTCCACATTAGCCTAAGGGCCAGTTTGGCGGAGCTCTCAAAGCATATTCCAGACTAAATCTAGGTGAAGCTCAGCCAAATAGTTTTTTTTTAATTGAGAAGTGATTCTTCGCTGATTCTGTTAAGTGATTCTCTGAAATAACTACAGGATGGGAATTGAAAAAAAGTAGCTTCTCCTAATTCACTCAACGCTCAGAATCACTTGCATAGAGTTTATTCTAAAGAATAGATGAGAATCAATTTCAATCAGAGAATCACTTCTTATAGAGAATCATGGTTTTCATAGAAAATCTGAAGCAGGAGGAGCTCTCCTAAATTAGCCCTAACTTCGTAATATATCTGCTGCCTCAAAAAAAACATGCATGCACATAGAAGTCTGGTATTTAGGAATGCTTGCAAATTCTTGAATAATTCAATAGTAACTGCCTTTTCGGAGGGAAACATTAAAATTGATTGACACTAGCAAAAGTAAAAGGCTCACACTCTCCAACCTAGTTTGTTCATTATAATAAATATACAATTCAGAGTTTTTGCCCCAAAAAAATGACTCGCAAGTAAAGTTTGTCGTGGAAATATTGGAACTGTTGTTGACCGTGACAAGATTCTTTCACTCGCAAGTAAAGTATGTTGGCACCTATCCGGCAAAATAGCTATTGCTACGTTTGCAATAACAGATTCCCCTGTGCTAGAAAATCGACATAAACACTTTTTTTAATTACACAGTACAATGCACATACGCACACTTATCTCTAAGAATGCACGCATGCAAACCCTATCCCTCTGAGCACCTTTGAAGATTGGACCGGTAAATCCTCAAGACGAAATTAACGAAGTGACCATAGACGCCTCGCTATTGACGGAACGTCGCCTATCATTGCCGTGAAATCCTGGACCTCAACTGTGACTCTTGTAAGCTACACGCCCTCTCATGAAATCAACGGAAACACATTCGTCTAAGAGAGAAGATACCAAGAAAGAGATTTTGTTTGTGGCAAACACACATCAACATAAATCAACCGTGCAAAATCAGGAAGACATGAGTTCCGTTAAAAACACTCTAGGCTGTTGTTACTTTGGTAGCTTTTGCAAACACATATATTCAGGTTGGAACTAGAAGCCAAAATCATATCTAGAGCATTGCGATTGCGACGACCACTTCCAAAGTCTGCCTATAGTTAGTCTCCCCGTAGGAATAGGAATATATAGTGGCTTGGTGTATGTGTTTGGAAAAAGTGAGAGGAGCTCGTTGGTCGGACGGCAGGAGCCAGGAGCGTGCCTGCTTACTGGGGGAGCGCGCGTCCACGGTCACGTCAGTCGTCGCCCTCGCCGTGCCCCGTCCATCGGGCACCTCGGAAATTCCGTGCGCCGCCGCCGACGGCCCCGAATGCCCCAGTCAAAGTCTTCGGGTCTACGCACGCGACGCGCGGACTCAGCTTCACTATATACTGAGCCACTACCTGTGTGCCTGTGAGGCCAGTGTGAGCGGTTCACCCTTCTGTTCGTCCTACTAATGCCATCTTCGAAGCTTTCCATGGCTCTGCCTCCAGCCTCGCTGCTGCTCTTCCTAGTCTCGTCGTCGGTGTGGGTGGCCTTATGCTTACCACTGATGATACTGCGTGTGGTAGCAGCAGATGGGCCAGGAAGAGAGCACTGCCCCCCCGTGCTATGCGGCAACGTGACCATCTCCTTCCCTTTTGGGCTCATCCTAGATGGCGCCAATCACACCAACTGCGGCGACGGCGGGATTGGGTACAAGGTTCGTTGCTATAGCAATACATCCCTATACCTCGAATACTCTCAGAGCGATATCAGTATGCAGATCCTCAGCATATTTTACAACAACCGCTCCTTGCACATTCTTCCGCATAGATACTGGCATCCATATTTCAATAGGTCTAGCCACGAAGTCTGCCGAATCCCAACGGCCGACACCTCCCCCGTACTTGTTCCTCCGCTCTCGATCAGTCCCGTCAACCAGAACCTCATCTTCTACAATTGCACTAAGCCGCCGTCGCAAGGCGGGGGGCTCGTGGAGACGGTGTGCCAGAACAACACGTTTGTTCGTGCCGCCGATGGGCGTTCCGACGAGTCAGCAGGCAGCTACTCTTTGGAGGGCTGCAACGCTACCATGGTACCGGTGCTCGGGGTGTCTGGCAAGGTGAACGCAACCAACTATGAGCAACTCGTCCGGGACGGCTTCCTCGCGACATGGCAGTGGCCGCCGCCGCTGCCGCCGCAGCCACCGCTGCCGCCCCCAGGTAACTTCGCTCTTGGAACTAGTATTATACCGAATATATCTCTCTCTCTATCATCAGCTTAGCAGAAAGAGGAATGCCTTTGGTGATAGCAACTCTAAAAGACTCTCTATATCATTCCTAAATGCCAGGAATAGAGATTTTGATGAAAACTATCCTCCAATAATTTATCTTAATGGTTATCCAGATATAGCCATGCATCTTCTATTCTGGATTTTTCGCTAGCCAAAAATTGAAAACGAGAATGACTCTCTAGAGTAGCACGGGATATAGAAGAGCTGTTGGAGAGTGGAAAGATATAGAAAACAATTTATATACAAATGACTATCCAAATAATGATTTAAAGAGTGAGATTTAGAAAGATTTTTAAAGATGCTCTGAGACATAGAAGTGAGATGAGCTTAAATCCTTCGTAGGCCCCATGGAATTAGGTCCCCACTTGCACCATTGCATGTAGCTCTCATCTCACCCTGAGCGACCTTGGCTGCTGCCTTCCCTCGATCCACCGGTAGCTTTGGCCCGGGGCAGCTGGAGTGATGGTTATTATCTCGTGCGTTCATGACCATTTGGTGGTGACACTTACGAATTGCATGCCAGGGTGTGGTTGCATGCCAGGGGTGTAGTGCGTGCACTGGCCACGTAGCAATCCCTGATACAGTTGTTGAGTTACGCTCTGTGATCTTAG
Organism: Saccharum spontaneum; assembly: GCA_022457205.1. Taxonomy (NCBI): domain Eukaryota; kingdom Viridiplantae; phylum Streptophyta; class Magnoliopsida; order Poales; family Poaceae; genus Saccharum; species Saccharum spontaneum. The sequence continues at coordinate 15,747,398 of CM039589.1, forward strand.
TTTGTTGGGTTATTTGTGTGATTTTGCCTTTTTTTTACCGAGTATTATATGATTTTGTTAGATACAATCTAGTACGATTTATGATTCTATGATTTGTGATTCTGCCATTTAAGCTCTGATTCAGAATCACGATTTTAACAATCTTATCCCTGCTAAACGCGTGTGTCCTGCGGTCCGTGTCTTCTCCCCTTCCGAGAGGCAGCGTAGTGCTCACAGCGAAGCAGCAGGGACATAGCCGGGCGTCACGTCAACCTGCTGCCATCATTTAGCATTCTCGTGTCCTCTTAGCGTATGATTAGTGGCTGACACTACATCGATCGAAGCATATGAGTAGCTTCTGTTGCTTTGCTACAATGTTCATTTGTGGCAAGTGCGTGCAGAAAGTTGCGTATGGCTACGGCCATGTTTAGATGCCATACTTTGGCACCAAAAAGCAGCATTTGACACTGTGCAAAAAGAAGATTCTCCATTACATCAAAATGTCGGCACATATATAGAGTATTAAATATAGATGAAATCAAAAACTAATTGCACAGTTTTATTGTACTTTGCGAAACGAACATTTTGAACATAATTAATCAATGTTTAGACAATTATTACTAAATAAAAACAAAATTGCTACAGTGCACATTTATGACTTTTTTGCAAACTTTGCCACTCCAAACTTGGTATCTAAACAAGGCCAGGTTTATTCGTGTGAACCATTGTCGCACCAGACTTCCTTTTACATATATTAATATTAATTGCCTTTGGAAAAAATCTACTCTCTCTACCTCTGAATAAACAAATTTCTAGCAAGTTTAAGACAGATTAATATGACAGAGGAAAGGCCCTACCACCCTTCATTAATTAGAGTAGTTACACATAAAGAGGTGATTATTCTAGTTGCACAGTAATTATAGCATTTACTACACCCGTCCAACCGTGGAAACTTAAGCATGGATTGAAGAATCTGTGAATGGTAATAAATATGAGAGACCTCTAAGAAAACTAAATGGGTTGGTGGACCATTCAACCTCCTAGAAATTGGT
>CM039589.1:15748528-15777639 GCA_022457205.1 Saccharum spontaneum
CTCTGCTTTCCTAGTCTCGTCGTCGGTGTGGGTGGCCTTATCCTTACCATTGCTGGTGGCAGCAGCAGCAGATGGGCAAGGAGAGCAATGCCCGCCCTTTTTATGCGGCGACGTGACCATCTCTTTCCCGTTTGGGCTCATCCTGGAGGGCGCCGTGCAGACCAACTGCGGCGCCGGGATTGGGTTCCAGGTCCGTTGCCATAACAACATCCCATACCTCGGATCTTTTCAGAGCGAGTACGACATGCAGATCCTCAACATCTTTTACCACAACCACTCCTTGCTCATCGCCGATAGACACTGGCCTGCATATTTCAATATTAGTAGCACTGGAAGATGCCACACCTTCCCGACCAGCACCTCGTCCCGTCTTGGTCCTCCGTTCTCGATCAGCTCCGTAAATCAGAACCTCATCTTCTACAACTGCAACAAGCCACCGCCGCCGCCGTCGCCTGGTGTGGACCTCGTGGAGACAATGTGCCACAAGGCCCACAACAGCACGTTTGTTCGTGCCGCCGATGGGCGTTCCGACGAGTCAGCAGGCAGTTATTTCTTGGAAGGCTACACCGCTGCCATGGTGGCGGTGCTTGGAGTGCCTGGCAAGGTGAACGCTAGCAACTACCATCAACTCGTCTGGGATGGCTTCCTCGCGACATGGCAACCGCCGCCGCTGCCAGGTAACTTCGCTCTTGGAACTAGTATTATACCGAATCTATTTACCAGCTTAGCAGGAAGATGAATTTATCTATATAGCTTCGAATCAGGGCTCACATAGAAGTGAGAGGAGCTCGGTCATATCCTTCGTAGGCCCCATGGAATTAGGTCCTCATTTGCACGCAGGAGTAGAGCTCTCATCTCACCCTGAGTGACCTTGCCTGCTTTCCCTGTTCGTTCCCTCGATCCACTGGTAGCTTTGGCCAGCGGCACCTGGAGTGATGGTTGTCGTTATCTCATGTGTTCTTGCCCAATTGGTGGTGACACAGTTGAATTGCATGCCGAGGGGGGGGGGGGGGGGGGGGGGGGAGGGGCACTGGCCACGCAGCAATCCCTGTTGCAGTTGTTGAGTTACGACTTTGTGATCTTAGTTTGTTGGGTTAATTATGTGATTTTGCTTTTTTTATGGAGGATTCTATGATTTTGTTAGATACTATCTAGTTGATTTACGATTATATGATTTGTGATCCTGCCATTTAAGTTCTGATCCGATTAAGAATCACAATTTTAACGAACTTAGAGCAACTTCTCAGCAATAGCCTCCAAATCAGGGCCATCATTTTCGATTTGAATGCCCACTCCCATTTTTATTGGCCCAAATTTGTGCCAAGCAACAAGGGAGAGAGCGGGGCTGTCAAGTCAATCTGCTGCCATCATTTAGCAATCTCGTGTCCTGTTAGCGTGCGTATGATTAGTGGTTGATACATCGATGGAAGCGTATGAATAGCCTTTTGCTTTGCTGCAATGTCCATTTGTGGCAAGTGGGTGCAGAAAGTGGCATACGGCAACGGGCACAAAATGGCTACCGATTTGCCTCTTTGATTTTCTTCCTGGTCAAAGTAGGAGGCACTTTCTACGGACAAGTGTCTCACAAAGTAGGTTTACTCGTTGGAACTATTATGTCCCACCAGACTTTCTTTTACATATTAATGTTACTGCCTTTAGAAAAACATCTACTATTTTACTGCTATGAATGCCAACTACTCTTATCTCTCACCGAATCCTAGAACAAAACTTACATTACATATATCAATTCCATCTAGATTAGAAGCTTCAATCAAAGAGCTTTGGATTTTGACCTTCCATTTCACCGGTTCATAGGGCGTTGCTAAAATTCAGATGCCTGATTGAAGGTTTTATCAAGCGATGAATATGAGTCGTCCGGTCAAGATCTAATAGCTCGCTTTTTTTCTTCTTCCTCAAGCCAGATTGCTCCCTCTTTTCTTTCTTCCGTGTATGTTCCCCTGCCTCCCGCCCTCCACCACCCATCCCCGGCGTTGCCGGCGCCAAGTCCGCTGCCGCCACCCCCGCCGTGCTAAACTGGCTTCGTCGTTGCCTTAGACTCCGTGCGCCCCTACCTATTCCCTGCCCACCGGCGGCCGGCAACAGTGAGAGTGGCGCACTCACCGCTGTCGGCAACCCGCCTCCTTCGCCGGACAAGCCTGCCTCCCCTTAACCCTTTCCTAAAGCTGCAGTCCACAATCCTCCCCCTGAATCCTAAGTTGCCGTGTGGGAATGCATCGCATGAAAATCAAGGCTGATTTCAGGCGCCTACAATGCAGGAGTTGTGAAAAAGTATACTTTAAAGTCTCTACATTTGAGACAAACCATCAGATTCTTTAAAGTGCCTGATCTCAACAATTTCCATGCACAATGCTAACAAAGAGAGAAGGGAAATTCAACTAAAAGGAAAACATATACTTTAAAGTCTCTACATTTGAGACAAACCATCAAATTCTTTAAAGTGCCTGATCTCAATTCCATGCACAATGCTAACAAAGAAGGGAAATTCAACTAAAAGGAAAACATACTGTATTCGATGTAAAAAGCTACAGTCTTCTCACAGCAAGAAGATGTGAGTACCTCCCACAGCAACTATATATCTCCAGAAAATAGACACAAACAGAGTATGGCAAATAAGCTGTCGGCAGGATGAGTAGTTATAGAATGCGGATCATTTGCCTTTAAACTAGCACTTTGTTTAGGAATGCTAGAAACTAGCAAAAATAATAGGGTTGGACTCCCCAGCCCTAGTAGTAGCATATTGCTAATCTTAAGTGGACCTAAATATATATTTCAGTTGTTGTTGTTTTCCATTTTTTTCTAGCACGGGCAAGTTCACCCGCATCCGGCAAAAAGCACGGATTCCACTGCTAGGAAATCGACAGAAGCATTTTTTTTAAAAAGAAAGAATTTGGTTCTATAAAAAGAAAAGTAAAAACACTTCAGGTTGTTGTTAATATGCTTTCGTAGCTTTTAACATGTTCATGTTGAACCTACAGAGTCAAAAGTGCATCTAGTGCATTCCTTTGACCACCTTCAAAGTCTGCTAGTCTTAGCCCATGTTTAGATTGCAAATTTTTGCAACCTGATGAATAGTACCACTTTCGTCTTATTTGACAAATATTGTCCAATCGTGGACCAACTAGGCTCAAAAGATTCATCTCGTGATTTTGAACTAAACTGTGTAATTAGATATTTTTTTTACCTACATTTAGTACTCCATGCAAGCGGCTAAAAATTGATGTGATGGAGAGAGAGTGGAAAAACTTGGAATTTTGAGGTGATCTAAACAAGGGGTTAGGTGATGTTTAGTTCATGGGGTGAAAATTTTTAGGTGTCACATCGGATATGTCGGAAGGAGTCGAGAGAGGTTTTCGGATACTAATAAAAAAACAAATTACAAAACCCGTCAGGAAACTGCGAGACGAATCTAATGATACTAATTAACCTGCCATTAGCACATGTTGGTTACTGTAGCACTTAAGACTTTTCATGGACTAATTAGGCTTAAAAGATTCGTTTCGCGATTTTCCCGAGAACTGTGCAATTAGTTTTTTTTTCCGTCTACATTGAGTACTCTATGCATATGTCCAAATGCTCGATATTACTGTAGAATCCAAAAATTTTTGGGAACTAAACACCCCCTTAGTCCAAAGTAAAGCAGGAGTAACAGCTTCTGGCGGGTTTACATGTGTACAGTTGTTGCCGTTCGCGAATAGCATTCCAGGTTTTTCGACAACTAGTGAGGACAGCTTGTTGGCCGACAGGAGCTTGCCTCAGCGGCCTCAGCCGGAGCTTGTTGGCCGACAGGAACTTGCCTCGCCTCAGTGTGAACTGTAGTGGCTTGCCTGTCCAACGGCGCCTCGGCGAAATTCCGGTGCTCGGATGACGTGACGATGGCCCAAATGTCCCCAGTCGAAGGTTCCGGCCGCTACAGTTTCTTCAGGAAATCACCATTTAGTCAGACGCTTGTGCCTTATCACCCCTTCCCCCTTGTTTGTCTCGTTGGCTCGTTGCTACTGCAATCGTAGAAACCCAACCCATGCTCCTCCCACCAGGCCTCGACCTTGTTCCCCTCGTCGGTGTGGATGGTCCTGTTGTTGCCGCTGATGCTTGTCTCAGCATCAGCAGCCGGACAAGGGGGAGGAGAACACTGTCCGCCTGTGCTATGCGGCAACGTGAGCATCTCCTTCCCGTTCGGGATCGTCCAGGAGCAGGCGACGAAGACCAACTGCGGCGCGATCGGGTTCCAGGTTCGCTGCGTGAACAGCACACCGTACCTCGGATACAGCCGGTACCAGCACTGGTTCCAGATCCTCAGCGTCTTTTACAACAACGCATCCTTGGTCGTCGCCGACTCCCACAAGCTCGAAAAGCTCGGAGCCGCCTTGAACAGGTCCGTCGTCGATGACGACGAGAGCTGCAGCATCCCAAAAACAACAACTCCACCAAGGTCGCCCTTCCGTTCTCCATCAGCCCCGTCAATCAGGACTGATCCTGTACGACTGCACCAAGGCGCCGGCAACGGCGGCAGACGAGGGGCTCGTGGAGACGAGATGCGGCAACAGCAGGTTTGCTCGCATCGGAGGGTTTTACAACGAGTCCGACGGGAGATACTTCTTGGACGGCTGCGGCGCTACTGTCGTGCCTGTGCTTGCAAAGTATGCCAAGGCGAACGCAAGCAGCTACGAGGAGCTCATCAGTGACGGCTTCCTCTTGACATGGAAGACGCCGACCGAGTCAAGTAAGCTTCACTCTTGGAACTAATAAATCATTCAAGTACATTAGAGTAACGGGCCTGTAAGTCCAAACCCAATCATAAACAGTCGGTCACTTATCGGCCTAAACGGTTACTTAATCTGTCAAAACATCTGTTTAAACAAGCTAAACAACTTACTAAACAGAAACGCTGTACAAATGTGTAGTGTTTAAATGGTGTGTAAATAGGCTAAAGGAACCGTGACCTTCATATTTAGAAAATGATGTCATTTAGCTATTGTGGTAATAATGTTTCACAAAACTTTGGGTATTAGGCAGGTGGTCCGGTTCTGCCTAGCACTTAAGTGTTCCTAGGCAATTCTAGGCGTTGTACCTTTTCCGAAAGATCAGAGTAATTCTCATGTTAAACAAAGAATTTGAGATATGACCATACTTAATCTTCCACCATCTCCATTTGTCCCATTTGGCCATTTCCATGCATGGGTCAGGTCCTAAACCACTCTAGGAAGAAAAACACTTAGGCGAGGCAGTGTTGTTTCGCCTAGCGCCTAGGCATCGCCGACCACCTTTTGAAACTGAGGTTATAGGTCCAGCTACTCTTTTTTTTCCCTCACCGGTACGTAATAATACCGAACTTACACATAGCAATTTGACTTTTTCAACTTTATAAGTGATATAATTCAAGCGTTCAACTGGGGTGAACCATGACTTCCAAGTTCAAACCAGACGAAGACAACTTTCAACTAGCATCCAACTTTTCAATGGAGCCTCGATTGGAACTTTCAATAAAAGAACTCGGATTTTGACCTTCAATTTCATCGGTTCATACTAGCAAAAAGTATACCTTAAAGTCTCTACATTTTAGATGAACCATCAATTTCTTTAGCATTTCTGATTTCAACAATTTCCATGCACAATACTAACAAAGAGAAAAAGGGAAATTCGACTAAAAGGAAAAAATATTGTGGACTATTTTTCGCCTTAATTTAAAATTAGCACTCTGTTTAGGAATGCTTACATTTCTCTTAGAATAATTCATTCTTAAGTGATTTTTTAGTGAAATAGTAAAATTCGAATGCAACTAGCAAAAATAATAGGGTTGCACTCATTGCTATATATGATTTCAGAGTTTTTGCATTTTTTTTTCACTTGCAAGTAAGCATTCCATGGAAATAGTAGAACTGTCTCTTTGGCTGACACTGACAAGATTCCAATAGATATTTTCCTAGCACGAGCATGTCGGCCCTATCTGGGGCAAAAACAAAAAAAAGGCTATTGCTGCCTTTGCAAGCCCCGATTCCGCTGCTAGGAAATCGACAGAAACACATTAGTTTAAGAAATAATTTGTGGCAGACACTTCACCCATACAAAATATCAGTAGAAACTGGGTTTGTAAAAACCACTTCATGTTCCCCTGTTCGGCTGAGCTTATCAGCACGGCTTATCAGCCGTAGAACAGTGTTTTTCTCTCGCAGCAAATCAGTCACAGCCGGCTTATAAGCCAAAAAAACAGCCTACCGAACAGGGCCGTTGTTGTCAATACACCTTCTTAGCTCTTACAACATATTCAGGTGGAAAGTTGAAACTGCAAGGCCTTGTTCACTTACTACAGGAACCCAAAATATTTCCTCTTCCACCCATCACATCAAATCTTTAAACGCATGCATGAAACATTAAATGTAGGTAAAAAATAAAACTAATTGCATAGTTTGTCTGTAAAGTTCGAGACGAATCTTTTGAGTCTAATTAATCCATGGTTGGACAAATTTTACCAAATAACAACGAAAAGTGCTACAGTAACTTTTCACCCCAACTTTTCCCATCTAAACACACCCCAAGTCAAAATTGTATCTAGCGCATTCCGTTGACCACCTTTTCTTTTGGAAAAAAAATCTGCTAGTCCCTGTTGATCATTAGAGGTTTGTGTGTACAGTCGTCGCCGTTCGCTAATACCAGTCCAGGGTTTGACAAAAGAGGTTGTTGGCCGACAGTAGCGTGTCTTACCCGGTGGCCGGAGCCGGGTCACGTCAGTGGCTGCCACTGTCGAGTGTCCATCGGGCAGGGCCTCGTTTAGATTTTCAAAAGTTGGAATTTTTTTAACTATAATATTTTCGTTTGTATTTGATAATTAATCCCCTGTTCGGCTGAGCTTATCAGCACGGTTTATCAGCCGTGGAACAATGTTTTTCTCTCACAGCAAATCAGCCACAGCCGGCTTATAAGCCAAAAAACAGCCTGCTGAACAGGGCCAATGTCTAATCATGGACTAAGTCGGCTTAAAAAATTTGTCTCGTGATTTATAACTGAACTCTATAATTGATTTTTTTTATTTATATTTAATGTTTCATGTATGCGTACAAAAATTGATGTGACGGAGAGAGATTGAAAAATTTTAAACTTCTCACCTCAATCCAAACGAGGCCCAGCTCAGGAATTCCCGTGCGTGGATGACGATTGACGACGGCCAAAACGTCCCGTCAAAGGATTCGGCCCCCTACAGTGTCCACACAGGACGCTCGGACTCACCCTCACCATTTAGTCGGCCACATGCGCCCTCATCATCTATCTCCCTTCTCCCATCACCGATTCGGAATCACCTTCAACTTCAACCACTTGTGATGCTATGCTATGCTCCCATGGCTGTGGCTCCGTCCTTGTCGTGGCTCTCCCTCTTCTCCTCGCTCTGGATGGCATGGGCGTGGTCGGTGCCTGTGATGCTCGCGACGGCGGCAGCAGACTGGCAAGGGGGAGAACTCTGCTCCCCGACGCTATGCGGCGGCGTGAACATCTCCTTCCCGTTCGGGATCAACTGTGGGGTGATTGGGTTCCAGGTTCGCTGCTCTACCAACATCCCATACTTCGGGTTGAGTACATATTCGTCCCGGATTCTCGACATCTTCTACAACAACTCCTCCTTGCTCATCGCCGATGTCAACAAGCTTGACGACTTCCATAGCTTCGGCTACAAGCTCTGCCACTCCCCGACGAACAACAGCTCCTCCAAGGTCGTCCCCCCGTTCTCGATCAGCCCAGCTAACCAGAACACGATCTTCTACAATTGCGAGGAGCCGCCGGCGCAGGCGGAGCGGCAGCGCCGCGGGCTCGTGGACACGGCATGCGGGAACAAGACGCTGGTTGGCGTCACCAAGGGTCCCGACGTGCCTGACAGCTACTTCATGGAGGGCTGCAACGCTACCGTCGTGCCGATGCTTGCGAGGTCCGGCGAGGTGAACCCAGCAAACTACAAGGAGTTCATCCGTGGCGGATTCCTCTTGACATGGCAACTGCCACCGTCGCCATCACCGGCTGGTAAGTTCGCAATTGGAATCTAGAACTACTACTATAGCATAGAGATAATTGCAATCATTGGGCACTGGTCTAAAAATTGTCGAACACACCACAACTCCACAAGAACATGAGCAGCCACAGGATAGACCGAAAAGCACGGACCTGGCAACCCAAACCACCGATCAGCGATCAGCGTGTTTACCCGCTGATTTGATAAGGACCGTAGCGAAACGCGTGTCGTCGTTCCCAACCACGGTGGCCGGTAGGCGTTTTTTAGCTTAGCCGCCGGCACTTCGCCGTCAGGGATCGGTAGCACGGAAGTCAACGAAATACAGTATATACTACTCGTATTAAGGTCTTGTTTAGTTCCAAAATATTTCGCGAAAAAACAGTAGATTCCTGTCATATCGAATCTTTAGACACATGCATAAAGCATTAAATATAGATAAAAAATAAAACTAATTACACAGTTTAGACGAAATGGACGAGACAAATCTTTTAAGTCTAATTAAGCCATGATTAGACACTAATTACCAAATAACAACGAAAATGCTATAATATCATTTCGCAAAATATTTCAGGAACTAAACAAGCCCTGAACCGGAGCAGAAAGAAGTTCAGGAAAAAAAAATACGTACAAGTTGTAATCAAACGCTTGTACGGTACAACAAAACTAGGGCCTTGTTTAGTTCCCCTCAAAATTCTAATTTTTTTCACTCTCTCCATCACATCAATTTTTAGCCGCTTGCATAAAGTATTAAATGTAGATAAAAAATAACTAATTATACATTTTAATTGAAAATCACGAGATGAATCTTTTGAGCCTAGTTGGTCTACGATTAGACAATATTTATCAAATAAGACGAAAGTGATACTATTTATCGAATTGAAAAAACTTTCAATCTAAACGAGGCCTATTAATCAAACGCTTGGAGGCGTGGACCACGACCGGTCAAAGGGCTCGCCAGTTGCCACCGTCCTCTGTCCTCTCTCCCGGCTCCCCTCGTCGTCATCATATCCGTCCCGGCCGGCCGTCCCTCGTCCCATCCCATTCCCTGTTCACACTTCGGGTGAGGAGGTCCTCCGTGGCCGAACTCTGGAATCCAAACCACTCTGCCGCTGACACCTCCCCTCCATCCCCAATCCGCTATGCAACCACTCCTCCTCCTGCTACTCGCTTCCTTCCTCCTCCCGCCGGCGGCGGCCAGCGCGGCAGACTCGTCAGGCTGCTGGCCCAAGGCATGCGGGGGGCTCAACATCACCTACCCGTTCTGGCTGGAGGAGCCCGGCCGGCCGCCGTGCGGACCGCCGTCCTTCCAGCTCAAATGCAACAGCAGCGGCGCGTTCTTGACCAAATCCGCCTACCAGGCGTATCAGGTGCTCAGCATCTTCCCCAAGAACAAATCCTTCCATGTCGTCGACCACAACCTCCCGCTCGCCACCGGATGCCCAGCGCCAACGGTGAACATCTCGCTCTTCTCGCCCAGGATATTTGTCTTCAGCAGAGTCAATAAGGAGCTGCTCTTCCTTGGGAAGTGCACGGGGTTTCCACCGGCGGATTCGGCTGGGTTTCATAGCCTGCCCTGCGACAACAGTTCCTTTGTCCGGCTTGGCGACGACCGGGATTTCTCGAGCTACGGCATCCCGGGCGGCATCCCACAAGGCTGCCTCTTCAGCGTAGTGCCGATTCTCCGGGTTCCCGATGGACATGAGGACGGCTACATCGCTAGCATGAAGAATGGGTTTCTTGTGGAGTGGAAATGGGTGCCAGGCGATTGCCCCAAGTGCATGGCAAGAGGTGGGGAATGCACTTACGGGGGCGACAAAGGCACCAAGTTCGCCTGTGATTGCTCCGGTGACAAGTGCGGTGAGTTCAGGAAATTAAAATGCAGAGCAATTTTGACCTTTTTTGTTGTTGCAAACACAGCATTTAGTCAGCTAACCTGGAAGGAGTACAGTTGGCCTATCCCAAACAGTTTGAAAAATCAGAGAACTTCAAGCACAATTAACAGAGGATTGCTTCACTCCTACTCTCCTAGTAGTCAATTACCACTTAACCAGTAGTTCTTTTTCTCGAACAAAACCAGTAGTTCTTAGGTCATGCAATGCAACTATGCAAATCGTATTAACGGATTCAATGATTCTGTAGTGTCCATTTGGGTGCCAGATATGGTCCTGCCAATGACATAAAGTCGATATCCGTACTAATTGAAAAATAACAAGAGGTCGTCATCATACAGTTTAGCGTGATCACTGCTACATGGAATATACAATGTTGATTGGAAAAAAGTTTGTCCTGCTTTTACGTGGACAGTCTGCTCCAACGGCAAATTAGCTTTTGGTTGATTAGTGTCAGTTATTATTCCATTGATTGGGACATTGAGACCCACTGTATTATAGTCAAACACATTGGTTGAAGTATTCAACTACACTATTTGAAAAAGATGCCGTACCAATGGCCCTTATCCCTATTTTTCTTCTCCTAGTGATAGCTGACTAGCGAACTGTTCTAGCATCTGCTAATCAATGCACTATATTTTTCTAAGAAAACAATTGAATTTATCTGTTGTGGAATCAAGCTTCTAAAGTTGATAACACACTGCAGTGAATTTATATGGGGGGCAATCATGCCCGTGTGATGTCATTGTCAGATTTCAACTGCACAGGAGTGCTGTAATCTGCATGGCTTGAACAGAAATATGATTGATTTGATATTCACAAGATTCCTTGGTGTTGTTTATTTTGATTGTCATTTTTTATGTTTCCTCGTTGCATCATATTGCTCCTGCATACCTTTTGTGAGCATGACATGTCTGTGCATTTTCTTCTGCCAGGACTCTTTGTTTTCTGGCTTCTGTGCAGAGTCAGTTTGCATAAGGGCGTGTTTAGTTCGCGAAATCTTTTGGCTTTGGTTACTGTAGCACTTTCGTTTGCAATTAGTGTCCAATCATGGACTAATTAGGCCCAAAAGATTCGTCTCGTGGTTTTCTACCAAACCGTGTAATTATTTTTTTTCGTCTACATTTAATGCTCCATACATGTGTCCAAACATTCGATGTGACGGGAATCTTGAAAATTTTTGGTAACTAAACATGGCCTAAGGATGTGCTTACTTTCTAGTTCTAGCTACGGATTTCTGAGGGCTATTTTTCTAAATCTTATCAAACTGCATCTTTGGTTCTATGTAGAGAACCTAGGAATCACTGGCTAGTGGTACCACGACTAGATTGATCCCAAAACCCTCCCATGCTCATCTTAAAAGTGTTTCCCCATGCATCTATGTTTGGAGTACTGCTTTACCCTTTGAGGTTCTTTTTAGGACAGAAAGTTTACCCTCTATCACCCCCATTTTAACTTTTCTTCCATTTGCTGGTGAATATATAGATAGTTTGGGCCAGCAATCATGACTAAGGAATTTTATGACTCTTCGATGAAGTCAAAGTCAAAGTCAATAATGGTAACCGACAACAATGCAAGAAAGTTTCAAACAAGGCACTGGATTACTGTTGTCCATCCTAATTTAACCTATCCCAGATCTGCTTCAATCATGGTTTTTTGTCTTGTCTGATTTTTTTTTTGTCTTGTCTGAGATATTTTCTTAACAGACACTGTTCCTGTTTTCGGCAGTTACAAAGACCACATAATCTATATGGACATACAATTTTGATGTCATTATGGTCTAGAAGTCAAGATTATTATTTCTTTTACTTCTAAAGAAAGTCAAGATTATTATTTCTTTTACTTCTAAAGAAAGTCAAGATTATTATTTCTTTTACTTCTAACAAGCTGGTACTTAATGGTGTTGGTACCACCTTCAATTGAGGATCTGAAATCCAGCAGTTGCTGCATTTTCTTGTGCTGTCTTTTTCAACTTTACACCTTCAATTTCTTACCATAATCATTTATACCTAGACACTTCATTAAGATTTAGGTCGTAACATAGCCAGGCTTCTGCTTTTCCATGATGTTTCTGGAGATCAGAGAGAGATATTCAGTGCATCAATTTATATCCTGCTCTGATAATTGACCATTGTATATGGAACGGGGGAAATGGTAGTAGGAAAATTTTGCCTGTAGAGACCAAATAGTGTGGCTTTGTCTCCAGGACGACATCATGTTTGATTCTGGCTGTAGGGCACTGAGAATTTGCAGGTTTATCATGAGTAAACACTGCAAATATACCTATTTAACATCTGCAAGTACATCTATGTTGTACAGCCGTACAGGCTTATATTTTCTCATGCCACACAAAGGTGCAAAATGGTCACTATTGCTGGACATAGAATGCTAACGAGCATCTCTATGTTTAAACATACATCTCTTTTTTCCTTGAACAGTTCTTTTTATTTTCTATTCTCCTCATATATACTGTCATATCTTAACTGCCAGCCATGGAAGGCTATAGACTAATTTAATCTGAAAAGTATTACATTTAAATTAGCAAGCTATTAACAGTTACTATTCTTATGCAGGAACAAAAAGCAAAAAAAGAATGGTAGTCGGAATTGGTGAGTTCCAACCATGTATTGTATTTTGTATCTATTATATTGGGTCCCATTTCCTGCACTACCCGAACTTTTTAGCATCTTATGTTTCAGAATCTCTAGGATCAATTGGTTACCAATATTGCTAATGTTGATACACTATTATGGGCAGTATGTGGAGTAGGAGGCAGTCTATTGGTAGCATGCTTCTTTTTTGTCTGGCACAAGCGCAAGAGGAAACAAGCTAGAGCACCAAATGGCTTCACGCGTAGTGAATCTTCAATGCAGTCATATAGCAAAGACCTTGAGTTGGGTGGCTCTCCACATATTTTCACTTATGAGGAACTTGAAGAAGCTACTGATGGATTTAGTGACTCAAGGGAACTTGGTGATGGTGGTTTTGGAACTGTTTACAAAGGTGGGAATACTGTTTACCGAAATACCTTGTCATTCCTAACTCTGTAGTCTGCATTTCATGATTAACACATTAACAGATGAAACTGTGAAGAATAGGATCTATGCATAAAAATATTATTTATCTTTTTTTTTTTACTTTAATGACAAGGTGATCTTTTTATCCTTCAGGGAAACTCCGGGATGGGAGAGTAGTTGCAGTTAAGCGCCTCTACAAGAACAACTATAAACGGGTCGAACAATTCATAAATGAGGTAGACATTTTGTCCCGCCTCCTCCACCAGAACCTAGTCATCCTATATGGCTGCACGTCTCGTAGCAGCCGTGACCTTATGCTCGTGTACGAGTTCATCCCTAATGGGACAGTTGCAGACCATCTTCATGGATCCCGTGCATCAGAACGTGGCCTTACATGGCCTCTAAGGATGAACATTGCCATAGAAACAGCTGAAGCACTTGCATACCTCCATGCAGTCGAAATCATACACCGTGATGTTAAGACCAACAACATACTGCTGGACAACAGCTTCCACGTCAAAGTTGCCGACTTTGGGTTGTCGCGTCTGTGCCCTCCTGAAGTCACCCATGTATCAACTGTCCCACAGGGCACACCAGGCTATGTCGACCCAGTGTACCACCAGTGCTACAAGCTAACTGAGAAGAGCGATGTGTACAGCTTCGGCGTTGTGTTGGTCGAGCTCATATCCTCTAAACCAGCTGTTGACATGAGCAGGAGCCACAGCGATATTAACCTGGCCAACATGGCTCTCAACAGAATTCAGAACCACGAGGTTGATCAACTGGTTGACCCTGAGCTTGGGTACGAGACCGACGAGGAAACAAAGAAATCGATAGATCTCGTTGCTGAGCTGGCATTTCAGTGTCTACAGCTAGAAAGGGATTCACGGCCGTCAATGAAGGAAATAGTGGAGGCCCTGAACTGTATCAAGAATGGGGATTCCCCAGAGAATAAGATGGATAAGAGCTCCCCATCTCCTAAGGAAGATGCACACTTGCTGACGAATAGCATACAGTATTCGCCTGACTCGGTAATCCACAGATTCCACAGCCAATCAACCATGCACTCGGTGGCATCAAATGCTAGCGGATGAGGTACCTTGTATATATACTGATCCTGAAGAAATAAAGCCCTATCGGACGAATTGTATACAGTATAGAGATTTGTTAACGAGCTGATTCATCTGGTAAGTTGTTGTTTCCTTTTTCTTTGTTGACTGGTACGGAGTGTAA
Source organism: Saccharum spontaneum (assembly GCA_022457205.1). Taxonomy (NCBI): domain Eukaryota; kingdom Viridiplantae; phylum Streptophyta; class Magnoliopsida; order Poales; family Poaceae; genus Saccharum; species Saccharum spontaneum. The sequence continues at coordinate 15,762,682 of CM039589.1, forward strand.
AGTCATGTTGTATGTAGCCACAGCAGGAGCTTGGCATATAAATTGAAACATAGTAGTAGAATCAGTATCATGCCAAAAATTGTAGAAACTATTTTTCATTTTGACAAAAGAAGGGGGACTACCGATGACAGAAATGGAGCAACACGAAACGAAGAAATGAAGCTGTATACTTTGTACTCTAATTCGCTGACAGTCCAGTATTTGGTCCACCATGTTTAAGTTGTATTGACCATGTGTGGTCTCTTAGGCACAATCATTCCCATTTTATGTTATCAATGGCATTCGCACTTATCTGCAGTCAATTTTTGTGAGAGTGGACATGATTTTCCGAATCCGAATGCATGTATGAGTGATGTTGGCATTCCTGGGTTTGCGACATTGCTCCTGTTTCTAGCCGTCCGAAGACATGTTCTATTTAGCTATCAGTGGGGGATCTATCAGGCATATCTTCTAATTCTGATAGAACTTTCAGGCCTGTATACGCTTAGGCTATACATATAGGCACCTGTTCGGCAGACTATTTTTTTTTGGCTTATAAGCCGGCTGTGGCTGTTTTGTCGTGAGAGAAAAATACTGTACCACGACTGATAAGCCGTGCTGATAAGAGCAGCCGAACAGGGTGAGGGAAGAATAAAAATGCATATGTACCTGAACAGGAGACAACCAGCCGTCTCGCCACGCGAGGCGGCAACTTGTGCGACGCCACCGCCGCGACGGGCAATCGCCGGCTCGCCGCTGTCAGACGTTAGTGCGCAGTTTGCCGCCGGTCTCTCCTGGCCTCCTGGAGTCCTGGGTCCCGAATGGCGAACGGAATCGTCCTCCTCGCCTCCTCGCCCTAGGCCGTCTGCGGACTGCGGTTGCCGGGCGGGGCGGGGCGAGCACGACTCGGCGCTGCGGCGGCGAGTCGGCGAAATGAGCACGGGGCGCGGGCCGGACGCCGTGCCACATCTCTACAAGTCCACGGGCTGCTTCGGTAAAGAAAGTTTACCGGACCAGGCTGGCGTGCAAAATCTAACAAAGCCCAATTTAAACTTTTGGGCCTCTTCGTCAGGCGCATCTCTTCTGAAGATCCCCTCACCAAAAAAAAAAAACCCGAAGTATAAAAAAGAGAGAAACATTTGTGAGTGCACTCTTCTAAAACAAAGAAAGTCAACAACACGGGCCTGTTTAGTTGCAAAATTTTTTGCAAAATAATACTGTAGCAAATTTCGTTGTTATTAGGCAATTTGTGTCTAATCATGGTCTAATTAGGCTTAAAAGATTCATCTCGTCTATTTTGTCTAAACTGTGTAATTAGTTTTATTTTTTATTTATATTTAATGTTTCGTACATGTGTTCAAAGATTCGATATGACGGGGAATCTGAAAAATTTTACAAAATTTTTTGGGAACTAAACATGGCCTAACCCACACACTCACTGAAAATATCGATTTGGTTCACATCAGTCGGAACCAGTCACAGCACCACCCCACTATTTTAAAAACGAACGCGTCAAATCCCATCGCGCAACAACACGCGCATCCCGTTTTGTCCCGGTGCAAAAACTGGGATCCGACAGCGACGTACCCACGAGTAAAAAAAATACAACGCTCCGACGATAAGACGCCATTAGCCATGGCGGCGACGCCGACGGTTGGTCCGAGCACGAGCAGTGGGTGTCTTACACCCCCACCAAGAATCGCGCGTCGTCTAGCGCCGCGGTGGTTAGCGCCTGACGGTGATCCTGATGCGGACGCTGGCCAGCGCAATTGTTGTTTGGCCTAGTGGGCAGACAACAGCCCCCGCGCCGCTCTCCCGGCCCTCCAAATGGCGATGTGTGGCGCGTTTCCGGCACTCCCAAGCTACACGTCGTAAACAAAGAAATCAGGGAATTTGTTCTTGCAGTTTGAACCTCGACACCCTTTCGGTGTGCCAAGCAGCCCTGGCTGCTGTCTGTGGCAGCTGTTGTATCTTGTATGCAGTGGTCAAGGGCCTCGTTGGAATGGTTGCGTACAACAGGGACTGATCCGGATAACTCTCCTGGAAGCATAGAGGAATACCATATGCGTCCATGACGAAACTGATAGATAGGTGTCTGTATATATAATATATATATAACGAGAGCAGCGTTCCAGGTTACTTCAGAATCCTACAGCCTTTTCGTTTCGCTGGATTATTATGGCTGAAAGTACCGTTCGCTGGTTTGTTGTGAGAGAAAAACAATGCTGGATTGTTGCTGATTCTGCTGATACGCTCAAACGAACGAACGAGGTGCTAGACTTGATCATCTCAAGTGGCAGTAGCTGACACCTGACAGTAACAGACCAGCTATAATGTGAGGAAGAACACGGTTAGTATATATAACAGCGCGTCCACTATCCACAACACTGACTGATCAGACATCAAAGGGGGCCAATTATTGGAGCGACGAGGAGAAAATGGCCGTAGCGAGGCTGCTCAACAAGCCACCCAAGGCGAAGGCGAAGGCGAAGAGCTTGTGGATCCTCGTGCGCCGCCTCTTCCTCGGTAAAGGCCGCAACAAGCCGCCGCCGCCGCCAGCCGCGGAGGAGGACGGCGAGGAGGGGGAGAAGAGCGGCCTCCTCAGCCGAAGCTCTCTGGAGCAGCTCCTCGTGATGACGGACGACTGCCACCCTGGCGACGATGGCGGCGGCGCCAAGAAGCACGGCCAGCAGGTGGCGGTGCTGCTGCCGGCGCTGGCTCGGCCAGAGGCGTCGCCGGCGGCGGCGTCGCCGGCTGGTGATGCCCACCGTGGCGGTGCGGCCGTGCACCACCGGAGGTTCATGTTCGGCGGGTTCCGCCGGCGGCTGCTCATGCGGCGGCCGTGGCGGCCGATGCTCGTCGCCATCCCGGAGTGATGGATCCAATAATCGCAAGTCGCCAAGTCTGATTATGTGAATTATTACAAGCGGTGGGATGTGGTTCAGCTTCAGCATTCAAGTGCGTCAGTCCGATAAACTTCGTACGGCGGTATTCAGTGTTCCATTTTTTTTTTTTGGTGAGATGCACTTGTGCCCTGTAACTTTGCGTGCTCGCCGGTTCTTCTCTGTTCCTTCCTACCCGCGGACGATCTGCTTTTTCTCGTTTTTGAATAGAAAATGTAACCTGTACATCAACTTGAACAAGTTATTTGATCCGAGAAAGAATTTGCCGAGTATTGGGTGAGAAAAACAACGACTACTGCTATGTTTTATGTGGTGTAGTAAAATGATCTGTATCTACCCCGGACTCCGGTAAAGCAAACCCAATGATGAGTCCAACTTCTCGGCCAATATTTCAGTTCAAATTTGTAAAATTTCTCAAACGGTGTGACTGGAGCGAGCTTCTTGGCAATATCTCTGGATAGGCGCGCCCAAGCCATCAACAAAGCTACTCCAAGCAGGGCCTCGTTTAGATTGAAAAAAATTTCAAACTGATGAATAGTATCACTTTCGTCTTATTTGACAAATATTGTCCAATCGTGGATCAACTAGGCTCAAAAGATTCATCTCGTGATTTACAACTAAACTGTGTAATTAGTTATTTCTTTACCTACATTTAATACTCTATGCAAGCGGCTAAAAATTAATGTGATGGAGAGAGAGTGAAAAAACTTAAATTTTGATGTCATCTAAACAAGGCCCAGCTTTGCTTTATAGCGCACAAATCGACAAACGTTCAATGAAACCGGGGTCATGTCTGTTTGGATCTTCGCTATCTTTGCTTTCGGCGACGAGGAAGACGCCTCTTTTCCAGCCGTCATGCTGGGCTGGGCTACGCAACAGTAGAACCCAGCTGCATATATTGGACTGAAGATTGGCCGGCCTCTGCGATAAACCTTGAGGAATCGGGTCTATCTAATCTGAAATGGGCCTAATCGAGGCCTGTCCGCGTATTGGGCTTATCTTCATCAGTAGGCTATTGGGTTAGGATTCTTTAATAATTGGGTTAGACTGGACCTGTAACTGAGACCTGGGCCTCACATCAAGGATTATTAACTTGGGCTAGTGGCCGGGAAAGGCAAATCCGTGGCCGCACGTGCGATTTCTACCGTTAATTTTCTCTCTACTACAGCACCTGTTGGTCGATTAAATTAGTTTCACCTTTTTGACCTCCCGCAACAGCTAACGAAAATAAAAAACCCGCATTCACACACAAAGAACAATTGATCATAGTAGAATAACATTGCATCTTTCTGATGTTTTCTCTACTATATATATATATATATATATATATATATATATATATATATATATATATATATGTTGCATAACATGTTCCGAATTTCTATTTACGATGTAGTCCAAGGTGCAAATAATTTCAAATGAATAAGTGCTGGTATCATATCTAAGATAATATTGTACCAACATTCTCTATTGTTTAAAAGTATGCAAAAATCACATTACTAAAATAATAAGTGAGAACTACTCGATAATTATTTTTAAAACTCATAATAGTAATGATACTTGGAATGTTGAAACTGTTGAGGATAATCGATGCAACAAGGCAATCAACATGGGAATCATCCACAATGAGAACATGCGGAGTTTGGGTGGCCATGGAACTAGCCACATAGGTTCTCTATGTGTTAACCTTTGGTATAGGTAGTTTCCATTACAATGTTCTGGGCGATTGAAGGTAGAATAGACCTGTTTATATAGTAAACCATGAATAATTGACAATATCCCTAAGAAACTAACGATATCCTTAAGATAGAGAATTAACAATATCCTTAAGATAAGGAGATATCAAATACTAGCTGGATTTGGCTGTCATGTCTCATGACACGACAAGATGATCTATCATTTAACAGTAGCCAAATCCACACCACATCTTAAAATGTGAAGATTAATTATATCTTGGACATTGGTGCCAGCTACATCTTCGTATCCATCCCCAAAGATCCACTCAATATTGTCCAGCAACATGGAAATAATAAATAATATATAAAGGGAGGTGTTATGGTAAAAGGAGTCTACACTTTGTGGGTCACTAACCAAACAAATTCATTGAAAAGAGACCCATAAAATCGTCTACATATTGTGGTAGTACCTAAATGTGTGAACAGCTACTAAAGAAGTCTTTCCTTAAATGAAATCCAATAAGTGGACGATCTGTGAATAAGTCTTTTTTAAGTGGACGACCCATAAAATTCATTTTGAAGGCTTAAATGAAATCTAATAAGTGGATGACCCAAAAATCCATAAAGAAGTCTTTTTTTAATTAGAGGTAGGTGAAGGGCCTTCCTTCCTAGAGAATAGAAAAAGCACTAATTTCACAATTTTCTAGGAGCAAAAGAAAATAAAATACATGAAACCTTATTTCCTCGTGAGGAAAAGCTCCATTGCGAAACATACTCGTACAGAACTGCATGGGACAAATAAGCCCCAAGAAAGCACAAATAACAACACATAGGGCTGAATGGAACCATAACACTAGTGCACAAATCAAAGTAAAGGATCAATAGACGATGCAAGATTCATACCTTTGCGATTACAAGAAGTTGAAGTGAGAGCAGAGCGTGAGCCTTAGAATTTTCTGTAGCAGTTAGAAAAAATCACAAGTGAGTTTTGTTTCTAGGAATGGGGCCACATGTGTATATGTGTTCTTATAATTGGCATCCTTGGATAGGCCATCATGGACACATCTGATTCATCTTGGCTACTGATGCATGCATTCTCTTGTGGTGTATAATCTTCATTTTAGTTTAAGCTATTCTTTTCTAGAAATGATGACATATATTTGTCAACGATGTGTTGACCAAAAGTTATAGACTTTATACCTTCGTCTTCAGGGCAACATGGCCTCCCATATGGAGATATGTGTGGAGAGGCGGCGCTAGATCTAGTGGTGGTGAAGCCACTGAAACCGGTGAGGTTGGTGCGAGGAGGACTAATGCGTGTAGAATCACAATCAAGGTGGTTTTCATCCAACCTCCCATGCGATGGGATGACGGGGAGGTGATGAGGTGGAGTGAGAGATGGTGACGACGACGCTCAACACAGGGGTTCAATAACAGCGAATGGCTAAGTAGGGTTAAGGTTTGACTTACCTTTTATATACCGAGAAGATTAATCTTGGCCTTTGACTAAAGATTCGGTGTCTGGTATATTTTGGGCCAGGATGTATGAATATGGTTTTGGTCCAAGATATACAAATATGTACGGTGCTTAGTAAACATGTCAAATATAGTAAACAACCACAACAACTTAAAGAAGCATATAGATATGCAAAAACAATATTGTTGTACCGAATCCAAGAATTCCACGGCTTCCATGGCACCTCCCGCAACAGTTACTAAAGAAAATAAAAAACACACATTTATACACAAAGAACAATGGATCATAGTAAAATAACACTGTATCCTTCTGATGTTTTGTCTACTATATAGATGTTGGATAATTATGAATTTCTATTTACGATGTAGTTCAAGGTGCAAATAATTGCAAATGAATAAGTGCTGGTACCATATCTGAGATAATATTGTACTAACATTCTCTATTATTTAAAAGTATGTGAAAATTAGATTACTAAAATAGTAAGTCAGAACTACTCGATATTTATTTTTAAAACTCATAATAACCATGATACCTTGAATGTTGAAACTGCTGAGGATAATCGATGCAACAAGGCAACACTACTACAAAGTTTATTAACCGCGACCTTTCAAAATGCACCTTGGAGGCGGGCAACACTTCCAACCGCCTCGGTTAATGGTAGGCATTAACCGAGGCGGTCATTTTTTATTAATCGAGGTGGCTAGAAAAACCGCCTCGCAAAATTGATTAACCGAGGCGGGCAAATTAAGGCACTCGCCTTTGTAAATACATTAAACGGAGGCAAACACATTATAAAGCCCGCCTCCAAAAATACTAGCCCAGACCTAAGCCTAGGCAAAGCCCATTTGGCCCAATACCGATCATGCGTATATATATAGGAGGCCTAGGGTTTCATCCACACAAGCCTCCGTTCCTCAGCCGCACAACTCCGTGCCTTCCTCAGCTGCACAAGCCTCTCCCTTAGCACTCTCTTCCTCTCCCCCGCGCCCTCCCTCAGCGCTAGGCTTCTCCATGACTCGTGTGCGCTGCATGGTGCTCCTTGCAACATCGCTCGTGTGCGTCGCATGCCTCTTCGACTCCGGGGAGGCTTCGAGGGGGGCGGACATGGTGGCCATGATGCAGATCCGACGGTGTCTCCGTCCTTGTCTTCACCGGCGGCAGCGGATCTAGCCCCCTCCTAGGCGGTGGCGGCGGATCCGGCCCCCTCCTCTTCGGTGGCCGTGGATCCGCCCCCTCCTCTTCGGTGGCAGTAGATCCAGCCCCCTCCTCAATAGTGGCGGCGGATCTAGCCCCCTTCTCGGCGGTGGCGGCGGATCAGGCCTCCTCTTCGGCGGTGGCGGCGGATCGAGCTCCCTCCTCGGCGGTGGCGGCGGATCAGGCTCCCTCCTCGGCGGTGGCGGCAGATCGGGCCCCCTCTTCGGCGGATCCGGCCCCATGCTCCTCCTCGGTGGTGGATCCGGCCCCCTCCTCTTCCCCGACAGCGCTCCTTCAGGCGCTCGACGCCGGTGGATCTAGGACGGCGGCAGCGAGGCCGAGCTTGACGTCGGGCCCGTATGGGCTGGCGTTGGGCTTGACTTTTTTATTATTTTATTTTGATTTATGGAGACAGGAAAAAGCATCCGCCTCCGTTAATCATGGATTAACAGTGACCTTAGGTTGGAGTCGGTTGTCATGCCCGCCTCCTTTAATCTAAATTGCCCGCCTCCAAAAAAAATATGTAGTAGTGCAATCAACACGGTAATCATCCACAATGAGAACATGGGGAGTTTGGGTAGCCATGGAACTAGCCACACGTGTTCTCTATGTGTTAACCTTTGGTATAGGTAGTTTGCGTTACAATGATTTGTACGATTGAAGGTAGAATAGACTTGTTTATATAGTAAACCATGAATAATCGACAATATCCCTAAGAAACTAATGATAATCTTAAGATAGAGAATTAACAATATTGTTAAGATAAGGAGACAACAAATACTAGCTGGATTTGGCTGGCATGTCTCATGACATGACAAGATGATCTATCATTTAACAGTAGCCGGATCCACCTACCACATCTTGAAATGTGAAGATTAATTATATCTTGCATATGGTGCCTACTACATCTTCGTATCTATCCCTAAACATCCACTCAATATTGTCCAACAATATGGAAATAATAAATAATATATAAGACAGGTGTAATGGTGTTATGGTAAAAGGAGTCTACACTTTGTGGGTCACTAACCAAACAAATTCATTGAAAAGAGACCCATAAAATCATCTACACTTTGTGGTAGTTTATAATGTGTGAATAGCTACTAAAGAAGTCTTTCCTTAAATGAAATCTAATAAGTGAACAATTCGTAAATAAATCTTTTTTAAGTGGATGACCCATAAAATCCATATTGAAGGCTTAAATGAAATCTAATAAGTGGACGACCCAAAAATCCAGAAAGAAGTCTTTTTTTAATTAGAGGTGTATGAAGGACCTTCCTTCCTTGAGAATAGAAAAGGCACTAATTTCACAATTTTCTAGGAGCAAAAGAAAATAAAATACATGAAACCTCATTTTCTCGTGAGGAAAAGCTCCATTGCGAAACATACTCGTACGGAACCGCATTGGACAAATAAGCCCCAAGAAATCACGAATAACAACACATAGGACTAATGGAGCCGTAATACTGGTGTACAAATAGAAGTAAGGGATAAATAGACGATGCAAGATTCATAACTTTGTGATTACAAGAAGTTGTTCCTCCCCTTTCCAATCGCAACACGCGGGGAAAATAAAGTGAGAGTAGAGCGCGAGCCTTAGACTGTTCTGTAGCAGATAGAAAAAAATCATAAGTGAATTTGGTTTCTAGGACGGGGTCCACATGTGTATATGTGTTCTTAAAATTGGCATCCTTGGATAGGCCATCATGGACACATCTGATTCATGTTGGCTACTGATGCATAGATCTCTTGCGGTGTATAATTTTTATATTACATTAAGCAATTCTTTTCTAGAAATGATGACCTATATTTGTCAATGATGTGTTCTCCAAAAGCTGTAGACTTTATACCGAGCTTCCTCTTCAGGGCGACATGGCCTCTCGTATGGAGATTGGTGTGGAGAGGTGGTGCTAGATCTGGGGGTGGTGAAGCCACTGAAACCGGTGAGGTTGATGCGAGAAGGATGGATGCGTGGAGAATAACAATCAAGGTGGTTTTCAACCAACCTCCCTTGCAATGGGATGACAGGGAGGTGATGAGGTGGAGTGAGATGGTGATGGCGACGCTCAACACAGGGGTTCAACAACAGTGGATGCCTAAGTAGGATTAATGTTTGACTTACCTTTTACATACAGAGAAGAATAATCTTGGCCGGTGACTAAAGATTCAGTCTCTGGTAGATTTTGGTATGCGTAGTTTGCATTACAATGTATTGTACGATTGAAGGTAGGATATTCTTGTTTATTTAGTAAACCATGAATAACTACCAATATTCCTAAGAAACTAACGATATCGTTAAGATAGAGAATTAACAATATCCTTAGCTAATACTAGCTAGATTTGGGTGTCATGTCTCATGACACAACAAGATGATCTATCTTTTAACAATAGCCAGATACGCCTACCACATCTTGAAATGTGAAGATTAATTATATCTTGCATATTGGTGCCTCCTACATCTTCATATCTATCCCAAAAGATCCACTCGATATTATCCAACAACATGGAAATAATAAATAATATATAAGAGAGGTGTTATGGTAAAAGGAGTCTACACTTTGTGGGTCACTTACCAAACAAATTTGTTGAAAAAGAGACCCATAAAATCGTCTACACTTTATGGTAGTATCTAAATGTGTGAACAGCTACTAAAGAAGTCTTTACTGAAATAAAATCTAACAAGTGGATGATCCGTAAATAAGCCTTTTTTAAGTGGACGATCCATAAAATCCATATTGAAGGCTTAAACAAAATCTAATAAGTGGATGACCTAAAAATCCATAAAGAAGTCTTTTTTTAATTAGAGGTGGATGAAAGCCTTCCTCCCTTGAGAATAGAAAAGGCACTAATTTCACAATTTTCAAGGGGCAAACGAAAATAAAATACATGAAGCCTCATTTCCTCTTGAGGAAAAGCTCCATTGCGAAACATACTCGTACGGAACCACATTGAACAGATAAGCCCCAAGAAATCACCAATAACAACACATAGGGCTGAATGGAACCGTAATTCTAGTGCACAAATCAAAGTAAGTGATAAATAGACGATGCAAGGTTCATAACTTTGCGATTACAAGAAGCTGTTCCTCCCCTTCCCAGCCGCAACACGCAGGGAGAATAAAGTGAGAGCAGAGCGTGAGCTTAGACTATTCTGTAGCAGTTAGAAAAAAATCACAAGTGAGTTTGGTTTCTAGGAATGGAGCCACGTGTGTATATGTGTTCTTAAAATTGGCATCCTTGGATAGGCCATCATAGGCACATTTGATTCATGTTGGCTACTAATGCATGGATTCTCTAGTGGTATACAATCTTCATTTTAGATTAAGCTATTCTTTTCTAAAAATGATGACCTATATTTGTCAACGATGTGTTATCCAAAAGTTGCAGACTTTATACCTTCCTCTTTAGGGCGACATGGCCTCTCATATGGAGATAGGTGTGGAGTGGCGACGCTAGATCTGGTGGTGGTGAAGCCACTAAAACCGGCAAGGTTGATGCAAGGAGGACGGATGCGTGGAGAATCACAATCAAGATGGTTTTCAACCAACCTCCATTGCGACGGGATGGTGGGGTGGTGATGAGGTGGAGTGAGAGATGGTGACGGCGACGCTCAACACAGGGGTTCAACAACAGCGAATGGCTAAGTAGGGTGAACTTTTGACTTACCTTTTATGTAAAGAGAAGATTAATCTTGGCCGTTGACGAAAGATTCGATGTCTGGTAGATTTTGGGCCAGGATGTATGAAATATGGTTTTGGGCCAAGATATACAAATATGTACGATGTTTAGTAAACATGTCAAATGTAGTAAACGACCACAACAACTTAAAGAAGTATGTAGATATGCAAAAACAATATTCATGTATCACATCCAAGAATTCCAAGGCTTCCATGGCACCTCTCGCAACAGTTACTAAAGAAAATTAAAAACACACATTTACATACAAAGAACAATGGATCATAGTAAAATAAAATTGCATCCTTCCAATGTTTTCTCTACTATATAGATGTTCCATAACATGTTCAGAATTTCTATTTACGATGTAGTTCATGGTGCAGATAATCACAAATGAATAAGTGCTGGTATCATGTCTGAGATAATATTGTACCAACATTCTCTATTGTTTAAAAGTCTGTGAAAATCACATTACTGAAATAGTTAGTCAGATCTACTCAATAATTATTTCTAAAACTCATAATAACCATGATACCTCGAATGTTGAAACTGTTGAGGATAATCGATGCAACAAGGCAATCAACACGGGAATCATCCACAATCAGAACATGGGGAGTTTCGGTGGCCATGGAACTAGCCACACAGGTTCTCTATGTGATAACCTTTGGTATAGGTAGTTTGCATTACAATGTTTTGTACGATTGATGGTAGAATAGACTTGTTTATATAGTAAACAATGAATAACTGACAATATCCCTAAGAAACTAACGATATCATAACAATATCCTTACAATAAGGAGGTAGTAAATACTAGCTGGATTTAGCTGTCATGTCTCATGACACGACAAGATGATTTATCATTTAACTATAGCCAGATCCACCTACCACATCTTGAAATGTGAAGATTAATTATGTCTTGCATATTGGTGCCTACTACATCTTCGTATTTATCCCTAAAGGTCCACTCAATATTGTTTAGCAACATGGAAATTATAAATAATATATAAGAGAGGTATTATAGTAAAAGGAGTCTACACTTTGTGGGTCACTAACTAAACAAATTCATTGAAAAGGGACCCATTAAATCATTTACACTTTGTGGTAGTATCTAAATGTGTGAACAACTACTAAAGAAGTCTTCACTTAAATGAAATCTAATAAGTGGACGATCCGTAAATAAGTCCCTTTTTAAGTGGATGACCCATAAATTCCATATTGAAGGCTTAAATGAAATCTAATAAGTGGACGGCCCAAAAATCATAAAGAAGCATTTTTTAATTAGAGGTGGGTGAAGGCATTCCTTCCTTGAGATTAGAAAAGGCACTAAGTTCACAATTTTCCAAGAGCAAAAGAAAATAAAATACATGAAACCTCATTTCCTCGTGAGGAAAAGCTCCATTATGAAACATGCTCATACGGAACCACATTAGACAAATAAGCCCCAAGAAATTACCAATAACAACACATAGAACTAAATGGAACCGTAATACTAGTGCACAAATCAAAGTAACGGATAAATAGACTATGCAAGATTCATACCATTGCGATTATGAGAAGTTGTTCCTCCCCTTCATAGGCGCAACATGCGAGGAAAATAAAGTGAGAGCAGAGCGCGAGCCTTAGACTGTTCTATAACAGTTAGAAAAAAATCACAAATGAGTTTGGTTTCTAGGAAGGGGGCCACATGTGTATATGTGTTCTTAAAATTGGCATCCTTGGATATGCCATCATGGACACATCTAATTCATGTTGGCATGGATTCTCTTGTGGTGTACAATCTTCATTTTAGATTAAGCTATTCTTTTCTAGAAATGATGACCTATATTTGTCAACGATGTGGTCTCTAAAAGTTACAGACTTCATGCCTTCCTCTTCAGGGCGACATGGCCTCCCATATGGAGATAGGTGTGTAGATGCGGCACTAGATCTAGTGGTGGTGAAGCCACTAAAACCGACGAGGTTGATGCGAGGAGGAAGGATGCGCGGGGAATCACCATCAAGGTGGTTTACAACCAACCTCCCTAGTGATCAGATGATGGGGAGGTGATAAGGTGGAGTGAGAGATGGTGATGGCGACGCTCAAGATATGGGTTCGACCATAGAGAATGGCTAAGTAGGGCTACAGTTCGACTTACCTCTTATATATAGAGAAGAATAATCTTGACCGTTGACTAAAGATTCAATATCTGGCACATTTTGGGCCTAGATGTTTGAATATGGTTTTGGGCCAAGATATACAAATATGTACGATGCTTATTTAGTAAACATGTCAAGTATAGTAAACAACCACAACAACTTAAAGAATTACATAGATATACAAAACAATATTGATGTACCGCATCCAAGAATTCCAAGGCTTCCATGTCACCTCCCGCAATAGTTACTAAAGAAAATAAAAAACACACATTTACACACAAAGAACAATGGATCATAGTAAAATAACATTGCATCCTTCTGATATTCTCTTGCATAACATGTTTTGAATTTCTATTTATGATGTAGTTCATGGTGCAGATAATTACAAATGAATATGTGCCGGTATCATGTCTGAGATAATATTGTACCAACATTCTCTATTGTTTAAAAGTATGTGAAAATCACACTACTGAAATAGTAAGTCAGATCTACTCAATAATTATTTCTAAAACCCATAATAACCATGATACCTCGAATGTTGAAACTGTTGAGGATAATCGATGCAACAAGGCAATCAACACGGGAATCATCCACAATGAGAACATGGGGAGTTTGGGTGGGCATGGAACTAGCCACACGGGTTCTCTTATGTGTTAACCTTTGGTATAGGTAGTTTGCATTACAATTTTTTGTGCAATTGAAGGTAGAATAGACTTGTTTATATAGTAAACCGTGAATTATTGACAATATCCCTAGGAAACTAACAATATCCTTAAGATAGAGAATTAACAATATCCTTACAATAAGGAGGTAGCAAATACTAGATGGATTTGGTTGTCATGTCTCATGACACGACAAGATGATCTATCATTTAATAGTAGCCAAATTCACATACCACATCTTGAAATGTGAAGATTAATTATATGTTGCATATTGGTGCCTGCTACATCTTCGTATCTATCCATAAAGATCCACTCAATATTGTCTAGCAATATTGTCTAGCTACATCTTCGTATCTATCCATAAAGTGCTAGTGTCATATCTGAGATAATATTGTACCAACATTCTCTATTGTTTAATAGTATGCGAAAATCACATTACTAAAATAGTAAGTCAATACCACTCGATAATTACTTTTAAAACTCATAATGTCCATGATATCTTGAATGTTGAAACTATTGAGGATAATCAATGCAATAATGCAATCAACACGTGAATCATCCACAATGAGAACATGGGGAGTTTGGGTGGCCATGGAACTAGCCACAAAGGTTCTCTATGTGTTAACCTTTGGTATAGGTAGTTTGCATTACAATGTTTTGTACGATTGAAGGTAGAATAGACTTGTTTATATAGTAAACCATGAATAACTGACAATATCCCTAAGAAACTAACGGTATCCTTAAGATAGAGAATTAACAATATCCTTAAGATAAGGAGATAGCAAATACTAGCTAGATTTGGCTGTCATGTCTCATGACACGACAAGATAATCTACCATTTAACAGTAGCCAGATCCACCTACCACATCTTGAAATGTGGATTAAACATATCTTGCATATTGGTGCCTACTTCATCTTCATATCTATCCCTAAAGATCCACTCAATATTGTCCAGCTACATGGAAATAATAAATAATATATAAGACAAGTGTTATGGTGTTATGGTAAAAGGAGTCTACACTTTGTGGTCACTAACCAAACAAATTCATTGAAAAGAGAACCATAAAATCGTCTATACTTTGTGGTAGTATCTAAATGTGTGAACAACGACTAAAGAAGTCCTTTTCCCTAAATGAAATCTAAAAAGTGAACGATCCGTAAATAAGTCTTTTTTTAAGTGGATGACCCATAAAATTAATCCATATTGAAGGCTTAAATGAAATGTAATAAGCAAACGACCCAAAAATCCATAAAGGA